>JAGFPH010001250.1:160756-230133 GCA_018207615.1 Philaenus spumarius | reverse complement strand
GCTCTGTATAGTAAGCCACTGACTTGGACAATGCCAGTTTGTCTTTGCCATCTGTCTGGCCATTTAGTCTTTCACCTGGTTCCTCTAAACCTTTGAGAAAAGCACTGCGGATGGTATGAATTTAAATGCCCCTTTTTGTAACTAAGCCTGTTTGTTGAATATTCCTTGCAATGATTTGATGACTATCTGATTCTAACTTAACCTTTTGCACTCTATTTATTTGGCACTTGGCTGCTCCAGCAGCTCCAATTAAAATATTACTGTTTGAAGAATTATTTTTGTAAATTCGCAAAAAAATTCCTAGAAATAGTAAACATAAGTTATTATATATCATTTTGTTCGGAATAAAACAGAGAATAAGGAAAAAATGGTTGAAAGATTAAATAAAAAATGTTTCATTGAGTAGGCCTATTTTGAATAAAATCGGTAAAAAAAATCAATCGTTTATTTTGTTTTGTATTGAAATTAAAAATAAGAATAATAGAGTTTAGAGCCTTTAAAATACTTTATTACACTAAATGTGACCATAATAAATAATTTTTAAAATATTCTTGAGGTTTAACAACATTTTTTTATTGAGTAGGCCTATTTTGAATATATTAGGTAAAACAAATTTTAAAAAATATGTTTTTTTTTATGAATTTAAAAGTAGTAATAAAAATGATTAGAGCTTTAAAAATAGTTTTTACAGTAAATATGTCTGTTTAAGGTGTCAATTGTATTCATATTTATTCAAAAATTTATTTTAACAATAAAATTTTTGCGAAATAATGGTACATAACCACGTTAACGTATAGTTTAAACAGTTGCCATTTCTCAACACAAAATAAAACAAAAACAAGATCTTTACATTATTTACATTAACAAAATTTACACAAAACTGCAAAATAATAACGTACAGTAAAAATAAATACCACTTGAAAAAGCGTAAACAAAAGTTACAAGGCGCAAGATAAAAGAAGATGCTATTTGTATTTCTTGATCATGACTGGCAAACAGCTGTTCAACTTCAGAGAGATATAAAATATATTCCACAGCCAATATAATCTGTCACTGGTTTCTAAACTGTTTTAACAACATTGAAGTCTCATTAGACCGAAAACCACAGATTCTACACTTGTTTAGAACATAGAAATCATATTAAAACGTGTGTCGGAATGAGTCCGACAGTGGAGCGCAACGGCAAATTAGCTATGTTGGACTGAGTTCGCCTATGGAGCGCAAAAGGTTAAGAATGTTTAATTTATCACAGATTTTACAAAAAAGTCCTTAGTTTAAAATGTTTTTTTACCCACTTTTTCTGTACCTTTGGGATCATTTTTATCCAACCATAAGTTCTGAAATTTGCACCTTCCAATAGTGGTAATACCTTATTGTACAGTGTATTTTATGAATTTAAGAAATGAAAGCATAGAAAACACAATCTGTAATTTTGTAAACAACATACTTTCAAATATGCATAAGTAGTACTTTAGGAGAATAGGACAAAAGATATACTATAACTCAATGAATTATTGTACATCTGAAACACTACGCAGTTGTCTGCGGGGTCAATCTGAAAAAAATGCTTAAAACAACCTGGGTCAAACAGATTGGAGCATCAAGTACCCTTCAGTTTGGGAAAATTGTTTACTACCTTCATTGGGGATGGAACATAAAATAATCTAAGTAACAAAAAAATTAATTAAAACTACAGTAGAATACTAGTTATCCGAATCAATTGGGACCGGACCCGATTCGGATAATTGGATTTTCCCGAAAAAAGGGTTTATTTTAACCTTTTCGGAATTGGCTTCGCGTTTATGCGACTTGAGTGAACTATCCGCACATACTACGGTCGCGTATACACGTTTTATAACTTTAACATTTGAGTACTATCATCGCGTTAACACGTTCACTGCTAAGGACGCACATGTGAGCTTGACACTGATCACAGCTTGAGAAGCGGCCGATGCACAGTGTATTGCGTGCTTCGCACGCCAACCCCCGTATTTGAAGTATTTTCAATACACAGAGCATTGCGTGGTTCGCACGTCAAACCCCGTATTGGGAGAATTTTCAATACACAGAGTGTTGCGTACTTTGCACGCCAATTTTAAGCCTATGTGCAATAGCGTGCGTAGACAGAATCATTATTTTGCAAATTGCAGTTCGTTCCCGTCTTATTTTTCCCCTGAAATTCTGAAAGCGATACGGATAGTTGGAGTTCGGATAATTGGAGTTTTACTGTATTTTTTTAATTAATAAAAAAGTGAAGAAAAGAGAATAATTTTATAAGAAAGTAACTATTTAAAAAAAAAAAAATGGAAAAAAAAGTGAACTGTTTCGAGCCATTTATATACTGTATTTACTAACTTTCACCACCAACCTGAAGACAAACAATTCAATGTGAAAAGAATAAAGACCCTAGAACTTGAAATACAGTATGATTAAAACAAGATAGTATTATGTAGAGGGCCTAAGGAAAACCAGAATCACACTAAAGCAATTCCTAACAACCACAATGTTTTCGTTACAGGAATTACTTTCCTCCTGATCAAACAAAGGGCCATACAGTACCGAAAATAGTTTCAAATAAAAAAGTTAATTCAACTAATTATCTACAACTTTATTGTAAAAAGTTTGTATTTTCAATAACACAAATTGTTATCGCTTTGAATATTTTCTGTTGTCATCATTTTTATTTTATATTAAAACTTTGTACAATTAAGTTTTTCATCACAATTATAAGATTGTATACATTTGTTATGAAACAAAACCTCATTACTTAAATTATATTTTGTCATAGTTTTCTCTAAAAGATTCAATACTTGTTTTATATAAAAATATTGTTTGCAAGTAGGTAAAATTATAAGCAAGTGAGACACAGTTCATTACGGAATTGTAACTTTCTTAGTTAAATTTAATTTGTGAACCTAGTTTTCGTGGAATTAGTTGTACCGCCAAGGCATCAGGTTCTGTGAGAAACTAGAACGGATGACACACCCACTAGGCCAGACAGATTCCTAGTCTGAGCATTCCGTATTTTCCAGATGACCATCGTATATCAGAAATTATACAATTTTAGTTATTTAATAATGTGAAGTTCTCTCTGCAGGACTCTTCACAGTTGTAATTTATTGTTTTGCTGATACTAAAATTATACTGAAACCCATCAACTTCTTAAAAATTAACTCTGGCATTTTTTGAAAGTGAAGTAAAGTAGCCAAATTTCGGTAGAAGCAAATCTACTCAATGGACTTACCATTTCGGGTCTGATTTCGACTTCATCTTCATGGACAAACTCAGTAACGGAAGTATACAAGGTTGATCTGTCTAAAGGCCACCCTTGCTTTCTGCAGGCTACTTGTACAAGAGCTGTAAGGTAAGATTCTGGGACATGAAGTCCTGACAGCCACATTACTAGAGGATCTCTCCTCTGAGCCTGCAGAACATAAAGTGCCCAACACAACTTAGAAGTAAAAATATACACGCAAAATTAAGTGAATAAACTAACATCAAAAATATAGTTTTAAAATCCAAAATATACAAAAAATAATACATTTTCAAACGGTGTTATTTTGATATCAGTGTTTAGGAAGCTGCGAAAGACGAACAGAAAACATCTACAGAAGAGCAAGTATTTTTACTCAAAGCTTCGTGCAAAAGCACCTATAGTTACAATGACATAATTGATTTATTTGTAGAGTGTTTTCCTGACAGTGTACCACCTGAAAGGCAAGGTATTCACAGACTGAACAAGAGTATTGAGAAAACTGCATCAATAGCCCATCTTCCTCGATCAGGTAAGCCTGTTTCTCCTAGAACAGACGTAAACTTGGAAGTCACAGCTCAGTGTTTGTGCATTCATCTACAAAGTCCATAGTAAAAGAGACCTGGGTTAAGACATATATGTTGAAAAAGTATGCAAAAATTGCAGAAAAAATGAAAGCACACAGATCTAGTTTTCACAAAGGCTTAAATGAAAACAATTATGATAGCACACATGGAATTCTGTGAATGGTATATGTCTTTTAATGGTTGAAAACTTTAAAAAAATAAATCAGTGGACTATTGAAACTGCATTTAAAATGGATGTACAGTGACAACTGTCTCCCGCCACATAGAAGGTCCATAAAGGCCAAAGACGCATATGATGAGTGTTCCGCACTGAACGTGTTCACTGGATGTCACATCGGTATACGCAGACAATTTTAAATGTTACTGGTGTAAATTTTTAAGCTGGTACTTTGGCTGGTGAACTTATTTGTCCTTATTTGTTTGATGGGACTGTGACCTTGAACTGACACACCGCAATTGGAAAATGTTCTTCTCTCTGAACAACTCTGGTATGGACGAGGATTTCAAATCACCACTCTATCGACAATATGGAAAATTTCGTAAACATTTATTGTTAGAACCTTTTTGAGAACTATAGGATGCCTAAATTTTTTAATGCAACTCTTTAAGCATAACAATGGCCCAGTTGAATATAACTATCTATGATTCTATTGATGCTTGCTTATGCAAATAAAATACTCATTCGCTTTCATGGGTTTAAAAAAAAGTATGCATTACAAAAAATTGATGTGAAAATTGATTCAGGACAATACAGTGACAATTGCAAAGAAAAATACAATTGAGCTGAGCTTAATTAATCCTCAGAAATGTTTACTTGTGAAACTATCTTAAATGTTTCATTATCAAGAACTATGCAGGGCGTTAACGCAAGCTTTAAATTGAAAAGCTTTTACTCCAATTACCATGTCTGCGTGACATGGTAATCTATAGACATTTTTCAGCATCAATAAGTGGTGCCCACAATCACCTCTCAATGTTTGTTGAACTAGCAATGCAATAAACATGAAGACTTACGGCACAATCAATTCTTTAGCTATTATCAAGATGAGTGAAGCTTTGGTTAGCTTCTAAATATCTTAAAACCACATATAAAAAACTATAGAAAATCATAAGAAACTAATTTATCATGTTGGTTGTGATGGTAATAATTCGACCTCGCAGCTGAACCGCTGACGTGAGTTGAGCAAATTTCCAAAATTAAGTTTATAGGCCTATGTTTTAGGGTTTCAACCAACAATTTGGGAAATAGGTCTATTCACGACGGTACTGAATAGCTGCAAAATGGTTCGCACGCCACTCCGCATATTGGGAGTATTTTCAATACACAATGCATTGCGTGCTTCGCACGCCAAACTCCTCATGGCATTGAACCGGGTACTTCTATGGTATTTTACGTTTTGATCGATTTTGGGGGAACCAAGCGAGCTATAACGCCGCGTAAGAAAACCAAATGTGCAGAATAACATCCGACATTTGAATTTGTAGAAAAAACTCAAAAACAAATTAATTCTCGTAGGAAAAATCTCAAAAATATTTACTTTCGGTCAAAAAACGTGCTTCCGATTGTTGGATTTTTTTGGCTAACGAACTCGTCCGAGCGACGTAGACAACCAACATGTGTACCAAATTTGAACCAAATCGGACTTAAAATGCGGCCACTATAGTGCGAACACATATATACATTACAACGGATATTAGCCGTTGTAAGGCGGGAAAAATCGGTTTTTATATTAAATTATAAAATTCGATGTTTTCAAGGCCGGACTTCGGTGAGTGTCAATTGTTAGTCAAAAATACAAGTTAAATCAGAGCAAGGCTTATCTCCCAAGATGAACCTTGATCTAGGACACGTCAAGAAAGGAAATCTGACTTAGCCTGAAAGTAGCTGAGTTTTGGGGGAATAAAGGAATCCAGGAATTTTATGCATTTGTAATTTTCATGGTTTAATACGTAGCGCTAAACGCGTGAGTTACGGCCGTGTGAATTTCAAATCGTAAAAGGTAACACTACCAAAGTAAACAGGGGTTAAAGTTAAGGGAAAAGTTCAATTTAACTCGAAACTGAAAAAGTCAGACATTTTTGGAATCTACATAAGTAGACAAAAATAAAAGGTTAAATAAGAAAAAGTCAAATTATTGAAAATAAAAAAGTTAGCTTAAGTGTCAAATTTCACACACCCTAAAAAGGGAGAAATAATTAAAATCAAAGGTTTTCACTCACAAGAGTTATTAGAGAATGAATAGTTCTGTGTAAAAAAGGGAACAAAAAGTAAAATTAAATTAAGATAAAATGGTGAGAGTTTTCACGCCTTTTAAAGTAATGAAAGTTGAATTTTTGAATTTTAAATAATAATAAAGTAAAGAGATTTAGGGTTAGATTAACATTGTATTGTTAGGAAACCAGTAACTTAAATATTTTTTGCGTAGTAAATAAAAAACCCCCAAAGAACTTTTTTGCGATTGTAGGCTAAATCCCAGAAGAGGAAAAATTGTAAGAATGGTGAAAAGTGTTAGAACTGTACAGATGTTAAAGACAATCAGCGTAAACAAATAAAAAAGACATTAAACGCGAAAGACAGTCGCGGAAGTCGCGGAAAAGCGTAAACGTGCCGCGCACGCGTAAAAATCACAGTACAGACACGATTCAAAAATGTACGGATAGCCAAAAACAATCTGGAAAATGTGAAAAAGGAAAATTAAGGAAAAAAAGATACAGCGAGAAATCAAGAACAAGTAAGATGCAATGGCCAAAGTGGAAGGGATGAAGTCGCGGTTACAGAAAGGGGCGTCAACTAACAACCAAATTAACCAGGGAAATTGGTGTTTTCCAGGAAAATGGAAGGAAAAGAAAAGAAGAAAATTATATAAATCTAACCAGTGCGAATTTAGACATATTTCTAGACCAAAAAAGTTAATACAAAAGGAAAATTAGTATACTGAAAAAATGAGGGAAAGGGCATGTAAGAAATGACGTCACGAAGTGTATAAAGGCTTGAACGCGGAAAATCCAAGGGCTCTCTTTCGCTCTAAAACTCACTCTAGATTCAAATTGTTATGAATGTAGACTTCACGTCACTCTGCAGCAAATATTATTCTACCAGTTCGTATACTACGTGTTATGCTAAAAAACTTTAGTATTACGAGCACTACTATTATATTTTTTCTTCGTTAACTTAAATAACTTTCAAATATAAACTACAAGTCAGAAGTAGTTCTTCAGGAGTAACTCTACGGCCTATCCAAATGAGTTAATGCAAAAATAACTCTATTTGGCGATACTGAGACGACATAGGCAATCCTTCAGGACATGATCTTCTAAACGGAACTTCACTTCTCACGAACCAAGGAAGAAATAGGATCAACTGTAACTCTACTAGATTCTACCAGATCTGCTCTTCAAGTACATCTGTAGCCATCATATCAACCCAACAACTTTAAATCAGAAAATCCAGGCTACCAGACACAGCATCATATCAGCTCCAGCACCAGCCCATCAACATAGCGGCATCCATCACGGAAAACCGGAGGTGAAAAATGTTGAATTAAGGTCTGTGTAAACGAGAATACGTTGTCCCCCATTTTAATTAATTGCCTGAGTAAATTCAATAAAAATATTTAAAGTACTGGTTGAGATAGGTTAGTTTCAAATTAAATTCAAATCATAAATTAAATAAATGTAAATTCGATATTCCCTAAATTTAAATAATAAATGTAAATAAATTAAATTCAAATAAATTAAAATTAAATTGATTATAAAATTAGACTGTCTGCCAAGCCTATTAGAAGTTAGAATTATAGGTTTAACATTAATATTGGATAGAAATTGTATGTACAAGCAGACGGTGAGAAAAGTGAGTTGTTTATGTTTAATTTTGAAAAAGTTTTGATTTTGAGTTTTGAATAAATTAATTATTAATTTTTATACTGAAATACTGAGAGTTCTCATTACCTGTTTATGGTTATCCATTCATGATAATTTCCTTTATTAGAAATAGTCTAATAAATGTGTTTAGCTGTAGAAATAATCAAAGCACAAATAAGGTAAGTTATAAGGGCTGTTCCACTGTTCTCATTTCCCTGAGATCAAAAATAATCAAGAGTTCTCGTAAATTAAATTCAGAGCTAGTAAACTTATTAATTTCTGGAAGCTATTTTAAAGTGTTAGAGTCAGTCGAAATACTTATAGAAATAGGTATCAGACACCCAGTTGCATCACCTAAGCTAAAGATAAAATTTTGGCTAAAGGCTTCCAGTAGGTGTTGTAACTTATTATACAACAAAAGAACACGTTGAATTGTTCCGTTGTATAATTGGAGCAGCCAACGTGGGGCTCGTTGTAACATATATATAGGGTGTCCCGTAAAGGTCCCCCTCTTTAATTTTTGAACGACTGTAAAATTTCAAACAATCTTTGGTAAATGTTACTAACATAAGTCAAAGTACTTTTTTATGTGGTTTAGGGTTTCAACCCTCATCCCTAAATAGGGGTTGCTGGGGATAATTTTTTATTTTCAAATAGCAACCCCTAGCAAGTAGCATATCATTTTAAAGAGGGTAAAAAAATAATAACATACTCTAAAATTTAACAACTAAGCTCTAGAGTGACAATTGTCAGGAAACATTTTCAGTGTCCTTAGCTTAAGTCGTACACTGTTATTTTTAGTGGGGGATAGTTCAACAATCTAATTACGGTGATACATTTTTTACCATAACTTTGGTTTAAGAAGTCATAGAGAGGTCTAATTTGCGACATTAATTTTCTTTTTTTACCTCTTTAAAATGATATTCAACTTGCTAGGGGTTGCTATTTGAAAATAAAAAACTACCCCTAGCAACCCCTATTTAGGGGTGAGGGTTGAAACCCTAAACCACATTAAAAAGTACTTTGACTTATGACAGTAACCTTTACCAAAGATTGTTTGAAAATTTACAGTCGTTCAAAAATTAAAGAGGGGGGGACCTTTATGGGACACCCGGTATGATTTTTAATGACACCCCAAAACATGTTCTGGGGACCATGATCGGTGCTCATTTGCTACTCCCGATCTTGGGTCTTACCATAAGGCCCACTGCAATTGCTCATTTTCAAAAAATGTGTTTTGGTTCAGTGTATACCTAACCTAAAATTATATTAAGATTTTCATCCAAATCAGATATTCTATTTATAATATGTAACAACAGATGTTTGAATTATAAAACAGTGAGCCCTTTTTGTTGATGTTTATTTGTGTTTGCTTTTATTTTGTTGAATTAACGTAAAAGGCTGTTGTGAACAATAATTAACTGATTTTAATTTTGCTAAGTTGGTTGCTATGATAATGAATTAAATGCATTCAACAAACCTGTGTTGCTAAGTTTTTGATCTGAGTCAGCTGTTTTATCTGTTATTAGGGGCGAGGGAGTGTTATTTTCCCCATTTATACACTTTAACCCTAGAACTGGCATGGTTAAAGCTGAATTTAAAAAGCCCGTTTATAGCGTTTTGCAAGCATATTTTTAAAAATTCGCCACAAATAGTAAATGAACCCCAATTCAAAAGTGTTCAATAGCTTTTTTTTAGACACAACTTCAAAGAATTCAAATATGCCACTAAAAATTAGTTTCTTTTTAAATTGTAAAAGTTATTAGCTTAAGAAACAAAAAATGTTCAATAACGAAAGGAAAAAGTTCAATTTTAGGCCTACATAACAAGTAGTAAACATTTTTTTGTATTGTTTTCGTAAGCGTAAAAAAGTTTCGTAATTTAGTTCTAAATAGAACTGTATAAAAACATTTATCAATTTCAAATTTTTTATTTTCAAAAAAACAGTTTTTAGTACACGACTGGTAACAAACCTAGCCCTAGATTGTAACGTCATTTACTAATATATGCTTTGCCCAAAAATGAAATATTATTATAACAAAGTGTAGAGGATAATTCAAAGAAAAGAACGGTATACTTGTCTTTCCTTAGTTCACAAAAGTGTTTGAGTTATATTTATTTGAATAACAAAATGACATCAATCTAATGAAAAGTCGCCAGTCTACACACTGCGTATAGAACGGGACATTTGAATACTGTGGGAACTCACGCGCTAGATTTTCTTACTAGAACGTAATAATTATGTACATTTCAATTGTCGTCTAGACAGACAAAAAACCGGTGATTTCTGGATTAATTCCCACCGTTACAAAATTTAGACTTTGCTGTACAAAATGATGTAAAGAAATCTGTCAAAACATTTGATATGGTAGGCGTAAAATCACTCGACAAATGGGCTGTTTCATTGGTTGAAAAACTGTCCAATCGCAAGAGTTTACAGTAATTCTTTAAAAAAATACTATTTTTATAGTGACATCTGATTAGAAGGCACCATCAGAAAGATAAAATCTTGACGAATCCAATGGTATCTTTATAATAGCCAAAGAAATATTTGTGTAGATAGTCTTCAACGTTGAAGAAGTGGGAAATAACAGTACAATTGTATGCAGATTCGCCCGCGGAAATAGCTGTAACACAATATGCATATTTTAAAACGATGATTACGTATGTAAATATACGTTTTACGAAAAAGTTGTAAATACAAAAATTTAGGTTTAATTCATTTCCTTTCCAATGGTGCCAGTTTTATTATGATTGGATTATTGTAAGTGGGTTAAATTATCGATTATGCAAATTCTCGCTAAGGTTCGAGCGGGTTGCATTTGCACCCGAGAGACTGCAGTCAGGACTGCCAGTCTGCCACTTTGATGGTTAAAATAAAACTTTTGTAAAATCTATTCCTAGTGTACGTCTATGACCCCATAGAGTATACAGTCAATCATGACAAAGCCGCTTAGATCACTCACCCAGTAATTGTA
Source organism: Philaenus spumarius (assembly GCA_018207615.1). Taxonomy (NCBI): domain Eukaryota; kingdom Metazoa; phylum Arthropoda; class Insecta; order Hemiptera; family Aphrophoridae; genus Philaenus; species Philaenus spumarius. The sequence continues at coordinate 219,454 of JAGFPH010001250.1, read as the reverse complement.
CTGACTAATTCTATGCAAGAAGTGTTCCATCCAACCGCCTAGGGACTTGTTAGTCGCAGGAGCAAGTCTTCTCCATTCGTTTGGCAACTGTCCATTAAATAAACTTATGGACACATTATCCAGTATTGAATCCATTCCAATCTCTCCAGCAAGTGCCTACAGAAATAAAACAATACTTTGTAGCAAAAATAATCTCAGACAAGATATTCAAAATCAATGAGTTTTTTTAAATTTTGACTGTCTGGTTAGTAATCAGAACTAGTGTAAAAGTTGTAGGAAATAAAGTTGGGCAAAACTGGTTATTAAAAAGATTCTGATCATTTCAGTTCATTAAACAAAATGATACGTTCATTCGAATCTCGTTCATTTCAATCTTGATAAACAGTGCACTACAACTCTCCTTATTCCAATTTTAAATTTAACTGTTTCTTAATACTGAAACATAGTTAGTTTAAAAAATAATAATTTCCTTTTAGTAGAGAACAAATGAAACATGTTTTGTGTTTAAATAAATTGTATTTGAAAAAAGATAACGAGAAACAAAATTGCAGTGTTTTATATAAATTATTTAAATCTATTAATTACAGTGAAATTGAAAAAAACAGAATTGTAATGTCACAACTAACCTTGGTAAATTATAATTTTTGTTATTGTAAAAAGAATATCAGTATCAAAAGATATGAAAGGTTTGTACGCAAGATTCGTTTAATTCTGCTATGAACCAAAATGACTGATTACTGATTTGAGATACAAATGATTGAAAACAACGGAAGATCCATGAACCTAATGAACGAATCATGACCTGCATATTTTTAATTCTCGTATCAGTTATGGGTCTTTCGGATCATAAACCATTATTTTTTTTCCTCTTTACACATGGTAGAATCCACCACATGGCTTTGAACCGGGTACTTCTATGGTATTTTACGTTTTGATCGATCTATATGCGAGCTATAAGGTCGCGTAAAAAAACAAAATGTGCAGAATAACATCCTACATTTATATATGTAGAAAAAACTCAAAAAAAAAATCATTCTCATAGGAAAAATCTCAAAAAATAGTTACTTCCGGTCAAAAAACGTGCTTTCGATTGTTGGATTTTTTTGGCTAACGAACTCGTCTGAGCGACATAGACAACCAACATGTGTACCAAATTTTAACCAAATCGGACTTAAAATGCGGCCGCTAGAGTGCAAACACATATAAACATATATGATTTTTAATGACACCCCAAAACGTGTTCTGGGGACCATGATCGTTGCTCATTTTCTACTCCCTACCTTGGGTCTTACCATAAGGGCCACTGCAATAGCTCATTTTTCCTATCGAAATTCACTAATAAACAGCTGAAAATACTTTGAGAAATAAATTGACCCAGTTAAAACTGGTGAACAGTGGAAATGGCACAAGAAACTGAAAACTATATGTCATATTTGGAGAAGCGAACACTATCCACATGATAATACTTGGAAAGATATAATGGGCGGGGCACTTGGGTAGAATGGCCAAGCTGGGTAAAATTCCTAAGAAGCTGCTGGAAGTAGTCCTTAACTGACCAAAGACCAAGGTTTACTTGGACCAAGGTGGTGTGTCACAAGAAACTGGAAAGTAAAAACAGGAGGAGGCCAAGATCCAATGTAACATTGAAAAAGTAAATACTTATAACTTATATTTTAGTGTTTTACAGATTATTCAAACAATTATAATAATTTTATAGTTGGCAAGCAGTTATGGAATAATAACCGAGTTACCTTCCTTAGTTGAGCAAGCGTGATTCCCATTCTTGTCAGAAGGATATTGAATCGTTCAAGCTCTTGAAGCAAAACAACAATCGTCGGAGTTATACTCATCTCGAAAGCTTTACGAACTTTACCGATGTCGTAAACAGGTGGTATTTTCAGTAATATATCTCCTGCGACTGAATCTATCAAATCTTCTCTACTCACACCTCCTTCAACAGTGCCTGGGAATATATTTAACGGATATTAAAAAAACAAAAAACAATTTACTTCAAGAACTATTTAAATTTGTCTTGAAATCACAGTAAATATCGTAAACGAATAATAAAATATTAAAGCAAGTATTTCTAAAACTGGTTTTAGTTATTTCAATAGTTAAAAACTGAAAATATTTTGGACAAAATATAAAAATATTTCAAAACACTAAATTGTAGATAAAACGCCAATTTAGTTACTGCAGTTCCTCCTTCCTTGTAACCAGGGCCGGATATAGGAACCTGATAATCTGTGCTCACGCACAGGGCGGCAATATTTAAAATTTTATTTTTAAAGCTGTATTAAAAGAACACATATACACCATAAAAATAATTAATGGCAAATAAATGGGCAATTAGTTATTACTATATTTCCAATATTACTTGTTAATGTTAAAAAAATACTTGTACGTCGCACCATGTTATGAGTGTTAGGCGAGCCGGCAACACTCAACAATGTCTGAGAAGGGAGTGAGCGTGAGTGAGTCTGCATCCTGCAAAACGGCCCGCCCACATTATCCTTTAGCCTCTCCACTAACCCCATTTGATGTTTACAAATGCTCATGAATGTCTCAATCAGCGAGCACATAGTAGAATAGAGAAGCTACTCGGAGCGAAAAGTGCAGCCAGCCTGGCGGCCGGATGTGTCGGTATAAGATGGCAACGCCGCCCTAGTCCAAGCGTCTACCACGCGCTATTTCGGGTTACCGATAGTCCGTTAGTCGCAGCGATGGTAGACGGCTGTTTGTTGTAATTTTATGGGTCAATAAATATTGATTAATGTCTTAAAAGTATTTGGGCTGAGTTATTTAATACCCATAATCTATAGAGAAACTTCGAGGATGTTGTAGACATAGAAATAAGTAAAACCAGTTTTTTCATCGATGTAATTTAATTAACTAGTCTTTAAATCAATACAATATAAATCCCAGCTAACAAGATTTGTTGATTTATAAATATTTAACAACATATAAGTGTAATCTATTTTTATCATGTACATTAAATAAATACAAAAATGAAAACAACAACACTTAGCCAGGCAGTGGGCTGCGGCGATAGTGAACGTTAAAAACAGTTTTGCTGCGTTCTGATACCTGGATTTCTGAGAAAACCGAACAAGATAGAAAAAAAATGGTAAAATAAAAAACAAAATTTGGTTATTTATCTACAACTTTATAAAATTTCTCTGATCAAAAAATAAAAAACTTACACATAGAACAACTTTTTCATGTTTGTTTTTGAAAAACAGAACTACAAGTATGTAATAACAAATTTATACTTGAATTAATAAAATTATTATTAATTTTTAGTTATTACTATCGTTATCCTCAGAATATATACTATAAGCATGCAAAATTCCAACAATATTCTTCAACTATTACTGTTGATAATGACTGTGTATTTGTCTGAGCTCGCTGATCGTAGATTTCAGGCTGTATGTCGGACCAATATGGCGGATTTGGCCACACTTTTAATGCATGGGATATAATCACCTGTCTTCTCTATTCTATTATGTGCTCGCTGGCCTCAACATGATTAGTAGTGGCATTGTTTTGCTTCGGATTTAATTTAGTTTTTCTATAGAGTTTAATGATGAATTAATACTTATGGCCAAGAAACTAAAACACAACTACTATATTGTGAGTTATCCACACGTTCTCCTGCACATTGTTTACGCAAGTCACTCATCCGCTTAGATTTCCTTACTGTGTAGTCAGTAATGGAGAGTGTATTCATAATTATTTTGTATTGTAGTTAGACAAAGTAATGGTCTGCATTTATATTTTGTTTTATGTATTGTAACAATTCAATATATTTCCCTAATTGTAAAATAAATAAGAACGAAGCTAAAAATACATATTAGGGCGAGAGAGATAGAAAGTCAAATTGGAATGTCATTAATTTATTTAATTCGTCATACCAAAGACGACACGCCCGACACCTAGCGACAATTATGTACAACACTATATTCTACAATGAAACTTACAACCAAATCACGATCTTCAACTCGATTTTATTAAATTAAAATTACATAACAAACCTTTAGACCTATATTTCCTACATCAAAAATATTCAAAACTAAATTCTCCATCCAGGAAAATTAGAATATCAACATAAAACGAAGTCATTCGATGAAGGTTTACGTTTAAACTCAATGAGAAGCTAGGCCGATTTAATTACAAATCGAGCGGAAGACGACAGAATAAATCCGATTACAAGAAAAATACATTCTTATTAGAAAATTAAACAAGGCCTATGAAAAGAACCAAAATTTTTACATTTTATATGTCTTTGGTCTAAATCAAAAATAAACACTGCTACGCTATTAGAAATATAAAACCGAAGTCTGACCGACAAAATTCCGTCTGAGACAGACATGTTTTTTACTTAAGCTCCTCCTACGAACGCTGTGATTGGTCCACGCATTTCTTGTCACCCGATGTAGCCTGATGCAAAGAATAAGAAGTATACATTTTTAGAAATTAAATAATAATTGAGGCGGTTTCCGAAAGAAGGGCCCATAGGCCTATGTGCCCTTTTTCCGGAAATCGTTTTAAAAGATCCGCCATGTTCTTATGAATAGTCACAGCAAGTTTGGTACATATATCTTTACTTTGTGGCGAGATAGAAACTTTTTTTCAAACCTTTGCACGCATATTTTTGCTTGTCATTCGTCTGTTTGCTGGTTAATGCTTAGTGTTGCTAAGGCTGGTGAGGTTATGTTTTGTTTTTAACTGTGTTGTAGGCATACCTATTTTCTTAATTAAGTATTATTGTTCATTCTTTAAAATGGATCCACCTTTAAAGAAAAGAAGGATTGTTTACAGTGATATAAGTACAAAATGTGAAGAAAGAAAATTAAAGAAAGTGCGTGGTGAAAAACACATTGTACATAAGTCTTGTAACTTAGATTTTTTCTTTTTATTAGTAGCCTAATGCAATTTTTACATTTAATTGTCAAAAATAAAGTGTTATTCCAACATAAATTTTATTTTGTAAGCCTTTTTTTGGATTTTTGGAAAAAGGGCACATAACAACAAATTTTGTATCATTATTTTGAAAATAACATGAAATAAAATGAATAAAATGTGTGTTGTCATAGCAACAGTCACACTTCAAACTGTCAGGAAAAAATACTCATATCAATAGTACAATTAGGTTTCATACAAACTATTATGGAGTAAATTTTTGGCCTTGATTTTCTTAAAACAACAAAAAGGATTATGGGCCCTTCTTCCGGAAACCGCCTCAATTGTAATAAAAAGTTATTTAAGTGTTTTATTCAACTTATTTATTTATTTCCACTGTACAATATCTATCGATTATTCTTTAAATGATTTTACTTTTCAAAAAATAACTTAACACTCAAACAGAAACAAATTTTAAACTAATCAATACCTAACACTTACAAACACAAATCCCCGAAGATTATATCAAGTCGGTGATTGTGTAAAGTTCCGAAGTGGACCAAAAGTGCAATAATTTTTTTTTCTTGTAAAATTACCGAAGGAAACAGTACGCCATTTAGCTAGTGAGTATTAATTTAAAGGAATTGACTCATTAATGTTTAAATATACCATCCAAACTATCAAGCAAGATTTGCAGTATAACTCATCAAGATAAATATGTAATAAAAATTGGTCGAACCCAAAAAGAAGACATCAAGAAGAATAAAGTATATTGGTGAGATCCTTCCAATCTATTACTGAGCCTAATTTATCCTGTTGTATAATTAGGGTAGAATTTCAAAGACTATTGAGTTAAAGAAAGTCATTGAACATGATTTTCCATATTTATATATAACTTGTACATGTGTGAACAAACTTTGAACTAAGTGATAACCAAATAATATACCATTGCATACACTTACACTGTCATAAACATTATTAATGGCTATTTTTCATGTAATTTACTTTTATTCCTTAACTGTGTGTTACAATATTTTGTTTACTTTTATCCTAATCAATACTTGGGAAAAGTCGGCACCAACCCACCGAGGTTAAGATTTCTTGTGTGTTATTTAATAGATAAAGACAATATTTAGAACAATTAAAACTATTTATTCATATTTAAACCACGAGACTATTATAAAGACAATTGATAAATGTGTTAATTAATGTTAAAGTTTTCCATTGAAATAATGTACATTGCAATAGATTATGGAATGATGAACCATACTGAACAATGATGATTGAATAAATTTTTCTATTTTTAAAGAAGCATAATACTTTCAATTAATGTTTATACCTGGTTTCTTACTAAGTCATTAAAAGAAATTCAATTTGAGTTCTTATTATTTGTGTGTTGAATGTATTTATTTGTATAAATTAGATCAGATCAGTACCCTATTTATTGTGTTATAATTTTGACTTAAAGGCAAATACTAAACGATTAGCGACAATTATATTAAAGTTACATTATTATATTTGAATTGTAATAGTAGTATTTTAAGAGATTAGGTTTGAACGAATGTCGATGGACTTTAATTTGCTGACAAACAAAGTGATGACTGAAGAGAAATTTTTGATATTACTGTAATAGAATTAACGTCCAAGAATTCATTAATGGACTGTAACCACCTGCCAACATTAGTTTCATTTAAAAATTTTAAATAGGATAAAAAATTAAAGCAATTTCTTGAAAATATATCTGAGCACAGGTACCAATAATTGCAAAACGACGCACTGCCTAATACATTTGTTATTAAAAATTACTGCTTGGTGCTACTGTTTCATACCTGGCATTTTTGATTTCCGGCCCTTCTTGGCACCACATTAGGCTGGATATGACAGGATTTACTGTACTTCTAACACCACTGGGTTAAAAATATATATATATTTATGCAGTATTTAATGGAAATAGAGAGAGGTAATGGGTTTTAACAACATTATTTTTGGAAATGTTTTGAAATATACATACAACAAAATTAAAAAAGTTTTGATATCCAAAAACAAATAAAATTTAATCGACGAGTTATTACAGTATTACTACATTTATTTTCAGGGCTAAAAAACTTAAGCCCATTCAAACAAAACTTTTAGTAAAATATTTCTTGTGTCCTGACTATAGGAAAGTATTCTATAGTCCTGGCTTTACAAGTATTCTTTCCAACTTTCTTATTATATAATTTTTATAAACAATTAAATTTGTTTTTAATAAACAAGCTAACCTTTTTCAATTCCTAAAGCAGCTGGAAACAGAATAATTAAACATATGTAAAACAATTAGTTACATTGTCAACTTAGTACAGTTTACAATTTGATACAGGGAAAAATATGCTACAAATAAAGATTATGTCTCTCTTAGAACTGATTCTGTTAGTTTAAAAACCCTTGTTTTACCACTAACTTTTAAGTAAACAATGTAATATTTTTGAAAAACTACAAATTAATAACAAAAAATATTTTTAAATAGGAAGTAATTAATATCTATATTTGTACTGGATCTAAAACTAGTTAATGGAGGGAATAGGACGCATTTAGGATATACTGGATGTTTAAAAATTATTAATATCGGGTTTTAGGGCTTTGAAGTATTTATTACATTTAACTTACAATTATAAATAATTCGACCACGCAGCTGAACCGCTGACGTGAGTTGAGAAAATTTCCAAAATTAAGTTTATAGGCCTATGTTTTAGGGTTTCAACCCTAAACAAATAGAAATAGTATTTTACGTTTTGATCGATTTTGGGGGAACCAAGCGATCTATAAGGTCGCATAACTAAACAAAATGTGCAGAATAACATCCTACATTTATATTTGAAGAAAAAACTCAAAAAAAAATTCATTCTCGTAGGAAAAATCTCAAAAAATAGTTACTTCCGGTCAAAAAAAGTGCTTCCGATTGTTGGATTTTTTTGGCTATCAAACTCGTCCGAGCGACGTAGACAACCAACATGTGTGCTGAATTCGAACCAAATCGGACTAAAATGCGGCCGCTAGAGTGCGAACACATACATACATTTGATTTTTAATGACATCCCAAAACGTGATCTGGGGACCATGATCGGTGCTCATTTGCTACTTCCGACCTTGGGTCTTACCATAAGGGCCACTTCAATAGCTCATTTTTCCTATGGAAATTCGCTAATAATACATCAAATAAAAAAGCAACTCAAACAGTTTTGTTGGCATACCTGTACATTTGTGCATCCACTTTTTCCACTGTCTTCCGTTAGAAAGCGCTAGTAGCAAAGATGGTGACGATTGAACAGAAGATTTTTGTGTCTTACAGTTGGCAAGGACCGACTGTATAGTTACAGTGCAACGTGTGACCCGTGTTAAGTTCAAAGTTATCCTCCAAGTGATAATAACATCCGTAGATGGTATCATCAGTTTGAAGGCACCGGCAGTCTTTGCAAAGGGAAAAGTATGGGATTACTAAGAGTGACTGAAGAAAGTGTTGAACGAGTGAGAGATTCTTTCACTCATAAACTCAAGAAATCAGTCTGGAAGGCTAGTAGTGAATTAGCAATGCCAGTGATGTCTGTGTGGAGAGTTGTAAGGAGACGCTTACAACTACTTACCTTATCGTTTACAGTTGTTACAAGCTCTAAAGCCTACAGACGTGCTAACTTTGCAAACGATATGTTGCTGCATCACGATGAAGGTTTTTGGGATCGTGTCGTCGTCAGTGAAGAATTGACATTTCATCTAAGTGGACACGTGAACAACATAATGTGCGCACCTAAATGTCAGCAAATTCCCACTAGATGGTACAGTTACAACAAGGATCATGTGACTCCGCTACCCGACTTAAGAAACACAATTGAAGCAGTCGTGGCAACTGTTACAGACACTGAACAAGGTATGGGGCGAACTCGGCTATTGACTCGATGTGTGCCGCGTGACGAATGGTGTTCACACTTAACAATTGTAGGAAAAATCTGTTTGAGTTGCTCTCTCATTGGATGTATTATTCATAAATGTAAGTTAAGTATAATAAATACCACAAAGGCTTAAAACTCCGATATTAATTTTGAAACACCAGAGGTATTATGTTAATACTAGTAAATCCCCGTGAAAAATCACAGGCGGACTAATTAGATACACATCAGAAATACATCATTTATACAAAAAAACAACACACTTTATCTAGGCCTACCTAGCTATTTGTAACTCGGTAAATGTGTACAATTATAAGGACTATAAAACTGTAGGAATATTTGTTAAAATTTTTTGTTTATGTATATTATTATATATATTTAAAGAAAGATACAAATATTATCTTTTAATTGCCTTTTATTTCATATTGATAGATCAAATGGCTTAGAAGTTATTAATATTATAGGCTATATTATTGATTGAAGTTGTAAACATAACCCCAAAGTATAATCTACGCTAGGTTTTGTTTGCGTATTACAGATGATAGGTGAATTCAGCTGTTTTATTGTTAAGTTATATTATTTTCTTTAAATGTTACTCCACTTACGCTTGTACGTACACTCGCTTTTATAGGAGTTGATATAGTTTTTTAAATTTTTTACTGAATAAGTAGCAAAGTAAGACAATACACTTTAATGACCGTAATTTGCAATTACCTAGTGAGACTAACAAAATTTAAACTAAACGTTTCATAACAGAAGTTGCATTTTGAAAACTTACCACCTCTGTTATTTTAAAAGACGGAAAGAGATTATGCAAAATCTGCCCAATAATGTTGCCTATAAGTTCTGCGTAATTTAATTATAGCACAATTCCCAGAACTTTAGAAACATCCCTCGGAACTTGGAACATGCCGCTGGCCTGTGGGAAAATTAGGAATCATACATTTATGCCAGTTAGGCTATTTTGGAGGATAATATTTTGTAGTGAAGGAGTGAAGGTGTTAAAGATAAGATTATGCTAACAAAGCTATTTTAAAACTTCGCCTTATTTCAGCAAATTGTTAAGACCTACTTTTGTTGGTGAACGTTTTTACTTTGTACCAGTTAGCCTAATGAAGGGACGTTTAGCGCAGGTACAAAAAAAAATGCCAGTAACTCGGTCTAAGAAACTGAAGCACAATGATCACTAACACAAGCAGAGCAGATAACAATGGCCTGTAAATAATATTACCCGTCTGAGGTTGAAGTTCAACAAGATGGAGCCACATTTCCCTCGCAGCTTGCGTGTAGTAGCCTATCTCTGCATTAGGGTGCAAGCCAAATACTCCAGGTACGTTTATGAGAGGTAGTTCTTCTATCACAGCTGAAAACAGAAAGGTAATAAGGTGCTGATAAGTTTTTAGAAAATAAACCTACCATATCACATTAGCCTTTATAAACGATTATATATATGTTATTATATATAAGGCAGGATAATACTTGTTTAGTAACATAGCGCCACTTTATCGATTAATCGATCGACACCGATTGATATACTTGCTCAGATCAACACTATGAGGTATCTGTGCAATCGTACAGTGTTGAGACTAGCCGTCTTTTTCAATGTTCGACTCATTCTTTAACGTTCTAAAACTGTGCATCAACCTAACGCTACACTTAAAATACAGTACTGTGCTTCAATTCTACTTCTCAACGAGTGTTCGCGTTCAGTATAATCAAATTTTAACAATTTTACGACTACGACTCTTTTGTATAACACTAAAATTAATTACAGTACTTAAATCGAGGTTACTTCGACAGCTTCACGACCTCAAGAAAACGACATCCCTGTGCACAGGGAGGCGAGCCGTTACAGCTACACGACAAAACGAAATACAACTTGGTAAGTTGCTACAATTATTCATCTTAATATTATACAGTACACCTCTAAATTAAAAATCCAGCAAAAGTCAAAACAATACCATTAAAATATCTAGAGTTATATGTTGTTATTGAAAAAACACATAATAATGACATGTGGTAAACTAAGTGTTTTTGAAATTAAGTTTAGTTAAACATTTTAATCAAACAAGCAACTGTGCAAAAAACAAAGACAAAACATTTTTATTCTGTTATTTTTGAAAAGTTAAGAAAATCTTTGGTTACAAAAATGTCCTCAACATGTTTAAGCTAATTTCAAACACAAACCTGAAATAAAGGTAACCCATCAAGAGCTTCTACAATTCAAAAGACAAAACACTGGAAGTTTATTTTAGACATCTTAAAAATTGTGAATGTTTAAATAGTTTAATATAAAAATTTTCAAAAACTGTACTTCATCTTTTATCAAACACAAAACTTTGGGTGAATAGGTTGCGGTACCAATAACCATCTTCACAACTATTTTATTTCATGAGTCAGTTTTTGGAAACATTTTGTTACACAACGATTTAGTCACTTACAAATATAATCTTCTCGACTGCCTTCAGGAGGGATCGTATAGTCCACGTAGTCATCTTGGTAGAAATGGAAAGGCTGGAATGTATCAAACAAAAAGTCACCCATGTATTCATCCATGAATGTTTTCACTATTCTTCTGTCGAAATCGTCAATAACACGACCTCCATACATAACCTGCAAAATGTCAAAAATATAAATAAAAAAAAATAACTATGCAATTTTTAGTTCTAAGTTTTTGGTCAGTAATGTGTTAAATAAATATATAGGTTTTAGAAATTAATAGTTTAACCCTACAACTGTCAGACTGCTCCATTTGAGCACTCGTGGGGTTGTGGCACTTGGAATAAGTCTACTTTGACAACTCGACTTGTACTGAATATTTCACCCACTAAAAATCATCCAATCGCTGATTTTTATGAAAAACACTAATACATATAATACTGAACTTTACTTTGTTGCCTATTCTTACTAGCACAACAAAAACTACACAAAATACAAGTCACTCGTAGAGCGCATAAAACAAAGTTAGTACCGGAATGGACACTGAATAAAGATCACTAACAACTGATCTCCGTATAACCTAGTCTTTGTACAGTTGTTAGTGTAGAAATCAATAACACAGATAGTAAAATCTGTTGTCAAGTGACTCATTCACACACAATCACGTGCTACAGTCCAACTCAATAAAGTGCATTACTTTAGCATTGTTTTTTTATTTTACTGGTGACGGATCAGCAAAAATTAAAGGGATCGGCTATCAAAGGGTATTATAAGACAGGTGGTACTGTACTGTGTATAGTATATACTGGCAGTGATAGACCACAACAAACAATACCGCCTAACTGACACATTTAACCAAATTAAATTTTTGGTTCCAACACATTCAACTAATATAATGTTTAAGGCAAAAATGCTAGAGAAAGCAGCACGACTGCACGAAAATACTCCTAAATAAAAAAAGGAGATTGGCCAAGAAACAATACCGCCTATGTATAGAGCTTTTGTACGAAAACCGCTGAACTTCTAAGGGTCTATAAAAACAACATCGCCTAACAACAATTATTTATATGCTAATACCGCCTATCTACAGCTTGAAAAAGAACCAACACTGCCTAATTAAAGTATTAAATTTACTAACTTAGATTTATTTTCTTCGATAGTAAGAAAGTATCCTAAATGTTGTTTTAAAAATAAAATTAGTATATAGGTTAATAAATAATACCTGTTATATGTCCGTCAAGTGATTCACTCTACGCGCTAAAAATACTATCACGGTTTCGGATGATTTCACTTATCCATCATCAGGTGTTGAAATTTTCACTCACACGAGGTCGACAAAACATTAAATAACTGTTACATCATTTAAACAGTACGGGTACAACACAAAACACAAACAACGCATACGTTGAAATTAATTTGTACAACACTCAATGTCGTCGGCACGAAAGCAGGGACAGAACTACCGATAAGGATCCCCTCCAACCGTCAATGAAATTCCTCCCTCCTTCGCAAAATCATTCGATATTTTCAAAGCAGTATCAAATATTATGTAAGAATTAAAAGACAATTTATCAAGGTAAAAAATATTAACACAAAATATAAATTTCACAAAACATAAATATATTTGTAACAGCTGTTTTGCAGTTAAGCATCTTCAGACAACTAAACTGAAGATGCTTAACTGCGAAACAGCTGTTACAAATATATTTGTGTTTTGTGTTAATATTTTTTACCTTAATTATGGAATTTCACCAAGTACCGACTGTGTTCACATTAAATATGACAATTTATCAGTTAGGACAATATCTACCGCCTTGTAAATCTCACATTCTTCGAATACACTCATGTATCTAATCTTATCGCAGAATTTTATCACCTTCATGTTGATCTGTAGGTCGGTGTATTTATGATCAAAGTCATTATAAGGTGGGCAGCAAAATTGGATTTTATAGAGTTAAAAGTTTAGTTTTTGGCAAATGTTCCTTAAATCTCTTACCAAATGAACGACCGGCCTGACCTATGTAATATTTAGGACAGTCATCCCAAATCAATCCAGTATGTTTGGTAAAATCTTTACTAAATACATTCTGATGTAATGAGTGAAATCAACCGTAACCGTGGTAGTGTTTTTAGTGCATAGACGGATATATAACAGGTAATATTTATTAACATATATAATATAGATTCAGTGATTCGGGGACCTTTTCCACAATGAAAATAAAAATAGCTTTATATTTATGTGAAACCTGGGAAGATGTTTCCACTGAGCTAAATAGAAACTTAAATCATATTCTTGGCTTTTTGATAACAAATTAGTATTAAATCACAATAATCCACCTACATACCTTTTGGAAACTACATATACTACAATATTACAAAAAACATAAATGGAAATAAATTAAATAGAGTAAATAGCAATAAATACCTAGGAATTACATATGATCAGAACATGAAATGGGATATACACAGTAACTCAATAGTAAGCAAAACCAAGTACCTAGTTTCTGTGTTTTATAGACTCAAAAGAATAGTGTCAAAGAAACAGCTACTACAGCTCTATTATGGTTTATTTAATAGCATAGCAACTTATGGTATCATTGGCTGGGGCGGACTCTATGAAACAGCTTATCTACCACTTCTCAGATTGCAAAATAAAATATTAAAAATAATAAGAATAGAACAAATTCAACAAAAGCTGCTAAACAATCAACAAAATTTTGTATTTAAAGCAATATTGTATAATCTAAGTGATCTCAGAGCAAAATACCTTAATTACCCTCGTTTTACCAGAAATAACCATAGGGCAAAGAAGCTATATATATATTACCATTGTATTTGGATAACCTAATAGAACTCCGATCCAATGCAATACTTTGTTCCACTGGAAATTCGACGATAGTGGCGTTATCTATTGGGGAAACGACGGAAGCTGTATGAAACACCAATGCTACCAATGATTTCTCCCTAGCGCTACCTCGCGGCGCGATCATGTACTATTTTCGAGACAACCTTTTTTTCGGCACACAGCCCCCGTATGCATGCATGATCTATTTTATTATTCATGCTATTAGCCTCCTATAGATCGTCGAATGTATGTTTGAAGGAATGGCAATAAATAAAAAAAAAATTAATAAATTAAATAATACACATTATATGTACTTGAAAATAAGCGGTTTTTAGTTCCTCTTGTAAGGTTACTGAAATGTTTTTGTCACTTTTGTAAATTTACTGAAATGTAAGTTAGGCGGCATTGTTAGCTAAGCGACATTATCAATTTGAGTCATCCTAATAGAGATCAATTTTTAGTTTCGTGGCAGAGTGTTAATGATAAAACCTTTTCTCAGCGACCATCATAATCTGATAAAGTGAAGAAAACAGCGCTTACCAAAGCAATTGCAAGCCCACAAAAGTAAATACTCCGAAGCGCCACTGAACTGGGTTTACCTCAAGCTCACACAAATTTCGGAGGGTTTCATCCTTCATGTAGTAAAAAGTACTACATGGGCTAAGTGAAGTAAATCCTGGTTTTCTGGGTAACAATGAAACTTTTTCGCTAGATTGTAGCCTTTACCATAGTGTGACTTCTGGAAAACTTCTAGTTTTTCGTTTCATGGACCCCAAAACCATCGTCAACTCAAAAGTTTATATATATTTCTACATAATATTTTGTGCACAGTACCATAATTTTTGCACAAATTATTTCCAGACTGATACCTCAAATATATATAAGAAAATAGGTTGAGTTCATTAACGGTTAAAATTGAAATGAGGAAGGGTTTTTGAAAAATCACTGTAGTTTTCTAAAGTAGAAAACTATTTCATCCATTCAAAGTTGTTATACTTCCTAAATGAAGTACTTAACACTTTTGTATAAAGGGTTTTGTTAACATTAACCAATTATCTCAAGGGGTGGAAAGACAAACCCTTTCTAAACGCCCTTAATGAACACATTCTCCAAAAGGGTTTATGCCGATTCTGTTTTAAAATGTTTGTTTATGTTTATTAAAAACTATCGTGTCATGTAAGTAAACCGTTACCATTATTATCATTTTATTCAGTCTTTATGTCAGCCTGTATTGAAAAATTAATTGATTGTACTAACTTCTCCGATAAGATATTTAAGACTGGCCCAAGGTATTCTGGCATCTTTACTTGTTTTAGTTTTATTCAGATAAGTTTCGATAATCTGGGTGCAAACAACAAAATCACATTCGCCAAAGTCGTACGTAATGTTCCATCCTATTTTATCATATTTTCTCCTTTCCTGAAAACAATACACACAAATTAATATTCAATAAACATAATATGTGTTGCAATATGTATTTAATGTAGACACATGAAAACTTCATATTAAAGGAAGATAAGAACTGAAATGGCAATGTTTCTCAAAATTATCACTTTATTGATGACAGTTGAACGAAGAAGCCAGCAGTCATTATATTGACTATTTCATTATATTGACTCAGTCCCAATAGATTTAATTTCAAATAAGCATTTTGTTTGCTAAGCGTTATGTGTAAGTTATTTTTTGATCTTGAGGTTTTAGCGTGATGATATGAAACATTTCCTCAGAATATACAGCTAAACAATAAGAGGAAACACCAGTATACATTTACTTTTAGTGTTTAGATTCCCTGAGCCCAACTAACTGAACTAACACCACACTTTTTATAATCAGCAGTACTCTCAATCCTAAAATTTAGGTTTCAGATTATACCAGAACAAACTAGGCTCAGATCAATATAAAATAAATCGACCACGCAGCTGGACCGCTGACGTGAGTTGAGCAAATTTCCAAAATTAAGTTTATATGATTATGTTTTAGGGTTTCAACCAACAATTTGGGAAATAGGTCTACTCACGAAGGCGTTGAACAGCTGTCTGTGTGTACGCAATATATTAGTAGAATTTGTTTCCTCCTAGTGGCCTCGCGAGTTTGCATCACTTGGCTTTGAACTGGGTACTTTTATGGTATTTTACGTTTTTGTCGATTTTGGGGGAACTAAGCGAGCTATAAGGTTGCGTAAAAAAACAAAATGCGCAGAATAACATCCTACATTTATATTGTTAGAAAAAACTCTAAAAAAATTTCATTCTCGTAGTAAAAATCTCAAAAAATAGTTACTTCCGGTCAAAAAACGTACTTCCGGTTGTTGGATTAGAGTCAATATAACAAAAGATTAAAGCCAAAGGGTGTCAAAAAAGCCCAAAATTAAGATAAAAAAGTAGTTTCTAATGTGAAAATAGTATTTATTAATAATTTTGAAGAATTAACTAAAATTGTGTTAGTTAAATAAGTGCAGACTATGACGTATGCATTAGCGACAAGACCAAGCCAAAACCTTGCAGGATCTGACAGGCATTGACTTGTCCAGTCTTGTCTAAATTTGGTAGAAATGAATTAACATTGGAAGATAGGGGTTTGTAATTTTATTAAAAGAAGTTGTTATTATTAGATTTATGTTGAAAGGAGAGTTAAATAAGCAAGGAGTAATAAAAATAAATTTGTTATGATAATTTGTTAAAAAGTTATAGACAAAAACGTAAGCGTAAACAAATCGATTTTGCAGAATTTAAATAAAATCCAAAAACAAAGTTGAGTAATTTGTAGAGTTAAAAAGGGTTAAGAAAATAAGGTAATAAAAAATATAAAGTTATAAAGTTTAATAGCTTAAAAATAAAGTGTAAAGTAATTCTTGGGCATAAAAAGGCTAATAACTCATAAAGTTCAAATGTAATTAAATCATAAAAAAATAGCATTTAATAGAGTCAATAATAGGGCATAATCAAGCCGAAGTTCAATATATATAAATAAATAATTTTGTAAAAATAAAATAAATTAATAAAAATTTTTTATTAATTCAAAATAAATACAAGGGAGATTAATAAAAGGGAAATATTGATAAAATAGAGTATATATATATGTGTAATAAATTGTAATGCCATGTGAGATATGAAAAGAGCTTTAAAGGGGGGGAATGAGACGCCGAAAACCAAACGAAGCCAATTAGAGTAACAACAAGCTGAATAACTAGACAACCAAACAAGCTATCAAAAAACCAACAACAGATTAGCGCGTTTCAAGACCAACCAAAGAAGATACAAGCAAGAAAAAATGGAAAATTTCAAATTTACAGGAAATAAATTTCAAAATTTAAGCAAAACTAACGAAGTCTATAACTCAAGAAGGAAGAGGAGTAGAAACGCCATTCGAATTCCAGGGAAACCAGAAAACGTCAACCAATCCATAGAAGTCAACAAAATCAAAATCCGACCACGCAAAAAGAAGTTATAGAGTTTGGATGAAATCAAAGTCAATTTCGCAAAACGACAGGCACGGACATGAAGTCAAGCCCGAAGCTGCGAGGGGGAAGTGACGTCATCGGATCTACTACGAAGAGCAAAACAGACCGCACATTGTAATTCAATAAATGAAGATAATAATTAAATTAGGCCTAATCGATGGGAAATAAAGGCACTAAAATTCATCAAATAAATCAGGAAATATATTAAGACCAAAAAATATATTTCTAAAGCAAGAAATCAGGATTTCTTGTTACATAGAGGAAGATGCTGGTTTGACAAGGGAAAAGTCGAGAAGAGAAGCTTGCATCCCCTCTAACTTCAGTTTAGCACGGAACGCCAACGAGTAGACATCTGACCAAGCTCCGAGGGTACTTAGAGAAAGTCAAAGGGTGATCAGTTCGGTGTGCGTTACGTTTCTAGCTCCGGCCTAAAGCTAAGTCGGGTCGTGATAATTTCGGGAGAAGAATATCCATATAAACGGCTTATCTTGCCAAAAGATACTACAATCAACTGGGAGAGGACAACTTTAATTGAGTCAAGGAGAAGACAACTGTAAGCCGAAGAAACCATTTTGGGGACTAAGGAGAACAACTTTAAATCGCTGGAAATCGACAGAAGGAATTACGCGTCGAACTTCTTGTGTTCTGTAAGTGGCAAACGATCATTGTTACTTATAATTTTAAATAAATCCCTTTTTTACAAAATAATAAATAAATTAAAATAAACTAAATAAATAAATTCAAGTAGATTCTGGGGAAATTGAATAAAGTAAACTCGTTTAGTAAATTTCATTACTCACAATGGCAAATCGTCGTATGTAAATAATATAATCATTAATATACAAATTTTAATTAATAAATTAATTAATCACTTTGCTACTTTTCAATATATGTAATTATAAGTTAAAGATTAATAAATTTCATTGTGTTTTTGAAAATAATAATTTGTTGTTTCAAAGTTAATGGATTTATGTTAATTAATAAATCGTTTTGTGTTTTCAATAGAAAAATTTTGAATATATAATTTACAAATCTAATCAAATTAATCCTAAAACCATCCAGTGCTCTAGTGTAATTAAGTCAGCAGGTGAGTTATTCACGGATCACTACAAATTTAACTCCAAAGGGAACGATCCCGAAAAAGAGTGTAGAATTGAGCTAGTGTACTACACAAAAGACAAAAAAGGTCTGACTAATTTAAATTTAAAAAACTTAAGAATAGGAAACAAAAAGTTTTCCTTTTCTTGCCCTCGCCAAACCTCTCAAATTGTTCTAACGGGGTAGTACAACGGAACAACGTCAAATAAGGCCTGAAAACACTTGGGTGTTATTTGATGAGGGAAAGTGTTAAAGTTAACAACAAAAGGTTGTGTTTATTGAAAAAATTAAAAGGGTAGGGAGGTTTGCGCGTGGCAAGTGGCCCCACGTTATATTTGATTTTATATTTGATTTGATATCAAGGCAGTATTTGTAAACCACATCAGAATTTAAAAAAATTTAGTTGATACAGATTTTTGGCTTCCTTGTAAATAAATGATGAACTGGACTTGTCTATGTTTGAAAGTTACCTCATATTATTTATACTTGTCATCACCCTACCCAAAATTACGGTAGTAGAAATGTAATTTAATTACATACTTAAATTGGCCAGTGATACAAGAAAGACTTTTGACTATAGTATTTGTAGCTTTTATTTAAGAAAGCATTATTTCTTAGATATAATTAGAATAAATTTAAAACAAAATTGCACATATAAAATGCCACGTACTTGTACAACAGCATGGAAGAAAGCTAAAACATAAATCAAAGTCCTGAAAGCAGGATGGTCACAGCTTTCCAAAGTCTGTGCTCTCATCTTGAAATATGTATTTCTCAGGTTCAACTTCAAACCATTTGGCGGCTCGGTTACAACTGTTTAAAACAAACAAGTTCATATAATAAGCAAAGTATGTGCGTTTATAGAAATATAATTATTTCAGTGGCTGAATCTAAATTAACTAACAAACTAAATGGTTAAAAGCTTTAATTTTGTATAGAAACTACATTTTTTTATAACTATACAGGGTGTTACAAAAGGGTTGGGCTGGCTATGCATATTCAGATTCTACATGCAAAAATAAGTCGAAAATGTAGTATAACATTTTTTCGATTTCGGCTTAGTTTAGACGTAATCCGCCATTTTGTTTTTTTACAAAAACTCATTGTAACTCTGGAAATAGATAAGATATCGAGTTCAAATTTGGAATAAGCATTTTATATGTTACGATTAACAAGTGTACCAAACACAAAGAATTTATTTTTATAATTTTCAAAATGGCATCCATTACAAATTTTTAACGTGAAATATCTTGAAAACCGTTAAGTTTACAAAAAATGTACAAGAGACAAAATATTTTCCTTTTTTAATGACAGACAAAATGCTTTTTTTGTAGTTTCAGTAGGTCAAAGGATAACTGAGTTATCGACAAAAAACTAAAAACATAATTTCTTGGTAATTGTCTACAACAACCAAAATTAGCCTAAAACCATAATTTTTTTTAAATTTTTAAATTTATTAGTTATTTTTGTAGCGGGCTATGCAGATTCATATTCTACATGCAAAAATAAGTCGAAAATGTAGTATAACATTTTTCGATTTCGGCTTAGTTTAGCCGTAATCTGCCATTTTGTATTAAAAAAAAAAAAAATTAATAACTCAAAAGCCCTTAGAGATATTTTAATGAAACTTAGTATACACTTTAACTCTATACCTATAAACATTTTCCCAAAATATCTTTGATCATTTTCGACTTTTTTTTTGCATGTAGAATCTGAATATGCATAGCCAGCCTAACCTTTTTGTAACACCCTGTATATTTCTAAAAAACCTACTTTAATAGTCATCAAATGAAACAGTAGGGTAAAGTGCATCTTATCTTATGTTCCATGTTTACATCAATTGCTACAAATACATAGTAGTAATATTTCATAAGTGAATGACATTTACTGAACAAATTCCATTTATTAAACACAAAACTAAAACAATCAATTTAAATTTCCACATTTTGCTAGAGCTAAGAAATGTATACTCTTTCAAAATATATGAAGTTAGATTTTCGCATCCACGGACGTCATTGGCTCACTAGACATTTTCTTCCGTGACGTCGGTGGGTTGCAAAGGGTTATTTAATAAAAAAGTTAGTAGGGGTGCAAATATATTTTCGGAGACAATGAATATATATATAAGCAACAATAAAAATAATCTGAGCAATTCTGACCTTTAAGCGAACGTTGCAAAATGCCGATAGGAAAGGTCGGAGTCGGATCTGTAGTTAACCAAAGTCTAAAATCCGGATGCGGTTTGCTGATCTTCTCTAACTCCTTCTCCAAGTCCCTCAGGAAAGTTATCAAGAGATGACAATTCTGATACATAAGCCAATGACCTCGTGCGATGGCAGTTTCTAATAGGCTCAAAGCTGTCTGTAATTTAAAAAAAAACCACTTGTTTAGTTTACAATAGTTTACTACCTTGTTTCGTCATTGATTTACACAATCTAATAACAGATTGGTGGGGTAAGGGTGGAACCCAATACTTGTTCTTGACAGACAGAAATGGCAGCAGGCCCGGAACTAGAGCGGGGCAGGGGGGTACGTGGCCCCGGACGGCAGATTTCAGGGGGCGGCAAAATTTCAAAAGTTTATAAAAAAAAATAATAAGTTATTAAAAACGTTTTCAAAATAATAATATCACAATCAATATTGTTTAATTTAATTTGATATTTTTGCAAAATTTATAAACTTCATTATACTATAGACCAAGTTAATTCTTAAGTCTTATAAGACACAAGAATTAACGGAGCTCATGGGTCTGGAGTGAGTGTTATGCGTACTACTGGTATGAAATAGTAGCCTGAGCGCTCGGCAGCGGGGTTGGGGGTGGGAAAACAGTGTGGCTACCCCTTCCCTTAAAATGACATTGGGCTCTCTGTTGCCAGTTGCCATGGCTACAGTTGTATTGTCTGGGTGTGTTTCTACGAACCGACAGTTGTTTTATTTATTTATTTACTTTGGACAACATAAACAGCAAGTTTGGATTTTCGAATGGAGTTCGAATCAAAGAAATGTAAGTAAAAGATCTAAAAATGAAAGCAGAAGAATTGGCAAACACCTACACTGCGGATCTCATCGATGAAGAATTTAAATTTGAAATAGAAAGTTTCAAGCACCACGCTTTATCAGTTGACGATAAATTTAAAAAAGCCACATCAAGAGAAATGTTAAGTCTTATTTATAAAAATAAAATGGAGGAAGGCCTGACTGCATTTGTTTCAACATTTTATTCCTAACTTTGTTAATGTACCAATGATTTGAAGTTGAGTTTGTGCTGCTGCCGCAGCCGGTCCGCCATGTTTGAAGTTATTTTAATCCATCGATGTACAATTATTATTGAAAATCGATGTTTTTTAATCAAACTATAGTATAGTTTTGCTACTAGTGAGTGTTGCCCCGAGCCGGAATGACACCATCTAAAAACTTAAGTCTTCTGATGGTTGACGTCCTTTCAGTATACTCATAGTTAATTAGACCACGTTATACATCCTACATCGCGTATAGTCAAAACGGCGGCGGCGAAGGCGATGTATACATTATAGGAGCCGGAATAGGATACATGTATAGGACAGGAGCCGGAATGACACTATCTAAATACTTAAGTCTTCAGATGGCTGCCGCCCTAAGTTATACATCGCGTATAGTCGGGAGGGCGGCGATGGCGACCGACGCTGACAGCTGATTCTCCACGAGTATTTTGTAAGAAAATTTGCTTTCTTCAAAAATTTGCCACCGGGGGCACGGCCCCCGTTGCCCCCCTAGATCCGGCTTTGGTGATATGGCAAGAAGAAGGCCTTCTTATGAATGACTAGCAAGATGGCGCCCAATCACGACCTAAAAAGTTGCTTGTAGTCGCTATTTTCCTAAGTTCCTGTACCTGGATTCGTAGAAGGGTTCCTACCAACTACTCAAGACAATCACTAAACTCCCTCTTTTCCAATGTAAAGTTAATGGGACAGGTGCGGTTAAAACTACGCCCAGACACAAGGAAGAACACGGTTTGCGGTTGTTCCAAACGAAAGTGTCAAGCGAATAGCATTCCAGGATATGGCCAGGGAAGAGTTGGAGACTTTTAAAATGTTATTCAGGATGTTAAATAGAAAAACATATCCAAATTTTAACTCTATACTATTTTTGCTAAGTTTGGAACAATTTTCATCTAAAATGGCTGGACTACAGTCTCTAATAATATGTATCCCATGATTGGATCTCAGGCACTTACCTTCTCCTGTCCTTGACCGAGGGAGAGGTACTTGAACTGAGTCCCGCCAGCGCCTTGCCTCTCAGCTAACTTCATCAGGTCACTGGTAGGATCTGAACCTGGGCTTAGGATGAACACCACAGGAGTTGTTGGGCTGCTTTGATCAAAAATCGCATCCAAACTGAAAAGTACAATGTATTTATAATGACTAATATAATATAATAATAATAATAATAATAATAGTGCTTTATTTAAGAAATTATAAATATCAAAACATTTCACATTTGAAAAAACACTTGTTCAGCACTGGTCCATAGACCGTCTGCTGGGTTGGCATTCTTAGTTTAACATTTTTATATATATATATAACAGACTTAAAAACAAAAAACAAAATTAACTAGAACAAAGAAATTACCTAAAATTGACATAAACAAGAAATTAAAACACACATAGAAAATAAACACTTGCCTTCAAAACTTACAAATTTACAAAAAATAATGCGACATGAAGAAATAAATACATAAAAATGACATCCATAAAATTAACTGCAACATAATACCCTAATTATTGTTAATAACTTACAAATAAAATACCCCTTCATTAAAATATCTGAACTAATCGTAAACACAATAATTATATCTGCAACAACCCTGGCTAAAATCATACTTAATGTAAATTGTACTGAATACCCATAAAATAAAATATAATAAACAAAGATGACGATAGTAAATATTCGAATCAACCCACTACGCGTGTGAAATAATATAATAAAATTCAAAATAATATGTCTAAAAAAGAAATAATTCCCATTTTTACCTAATCTACTGGGAGTACGTATTGCAGTTATTGTAGAAGCTTTACTTAAGCATCAGACTCATTAAATTCGTAATTAAACTCGTTTACTAAAAACCATCTATAATGCCACGCTTGTCTTAGGAATTTATAAAGACAAAGCCAATCTCGCCCGTTCAAATATGCAATGAATTCTTTTCTACTTAAAGTACTTTTAAAAAAACATTTATTTCTAAAACCTGACAGAATTGGACACCTTGCAACAAAATGGTAAACAGTTTCATTCTCCTGTGTATTACACAAGGAACATAACAATTTTTTATTCCTAACACAGGGTTTAAAGTTTAGATCTATTTGATCTGTTCTTGCTTTAAAAATCCAGCGAACAATATTTATATTTAAACTATCGATAAGGTAGCTTTTACTGCCAAGTTCAAGGTCGAGAGACTTGTATTGACTGTGATACCGCGAACTATTTGCCCTAACCAAACAATCATCCCACCAGCTATCTCCAATTGCCTCAACAATAAATGTCAGCTGTTCAAGCACTCGGTCGGCGGTATCCCCTTTCAGAAAAACATCAATCCCGAATTTTTGTCCAAGGGATTTCCACTCGCGACACCAATAAACATTTTTATTTATCACCTGCCTAGCGAGAATGTTTGGTAGCCTGTTTATAATGACTAATATTGAATAATGGAACTCTACATTAATGTTTAAACTACAAGAGTTATCTAAAAAGTAATGTACTTTTCAGTAAGTGGGGAAAGATATATCGGTGAGCAGTATGACTCAGTATGCATCCAGCTGTATTGGGTAGTATATTGCTTTTGCTTTCTTTAAAGTCAATAACAAAATTTGTGAAAACCTCTAATTTACAATTACAGTGAACCCTCACATTACGATAGTACAGTAAAACCTCATTAATCCGGACCCCATTATGACGGACAGCCATAATAATGACTGCAGGTTATAAAGATTACATTCAGCTAAATTTGGAATAAGCCATCCTAAACTAGTAGTCCACAGAATGGACCTTTCATATTCACAGTGTAATACATTTTACTACATGTTTTATGAATTAACGTATTGTCTGTACATACAACTAAACTCAAAATACATGTTCGTTTTCTATAAAGGGTGTTTCATTATGTTCCTTTGTTCATATTAAGGTAATTTCATTTAATCCAGACGACTTAGAGCCCCAATTAGTCCGGATTAATGAGGTTTTACTGTAATTCGTTCCAAGGGAACCATGAAACCTGAAAATATAGTATTGTGGAATCATATTTCAAATTGGCAATTTTGGCGTAACTAAACTGTAATTGAATATGTACTATGTGTGTACCTATATTTTTTTATATCCAGAAATTATTTTATTTTACTGTAGTACAGTAGACAGTAGTAATTGTGCTTCAACACTACACTTCATGTTTAATCAAGAATTTATGTTGCTATTCAGTTCACAATACAGAATAGCAGGTTGGTTGCATTAGTAAAGTATTGTTACTAGCTCTTAACACGTTCACTGCGCCGGGGGTACCGGTACGTCCAGCGGTGTCTATTTGTATGCGCAAGGAGTAGTGGTACCCCTACTGTATTGTCAATGCTTTTCTGTTTAGCGTGTCCTTGACACTGCAAGAAGCAAGTTGTTTGTTCGGCAACTAACTGGAGAGTATAAATTGTGTGTAGTTTTAAGTTTGTGCACCCCTCTATTTATTAGTCCTTTGTTTCAATCTGCTGGCAATACAATTACTAATATAACAAAATTAAAACTAAATTCAAATCGAACCTCACAAAAGAAATGTCGGATGTGCAAAAAAAGCACTCGGTATGAGTATATGACATTTCCAGAACATCCGGGACTTTGTGTAATCAATTGTTTTGACAATTACAACAGGCGTCAATAAATGATGATTATGGTTGGATGGTAGGGTTGTAAATTTGTGTAAATATATATTCTTAATTATTTATAATAATTTTTATGTGATATTAAAGAGTGTTGACAAACATAACGTTTTGTAAGTGTGCGTCGGGTGGGGTAGGCGCGGCGTGTGCAGGGAGTACCGATATCCCCGAAATTAAAAATGAAAAAAAAGTGGTTTTGAAGATAGAAACCAACAGATAACATCTAATAATAATAATAATAATAATAATAACATATGCTTTATTGATTTATTTTACAGAATTATACGTTTCTTTTCTAACATATAGTCTAGCATGGCTTCAGCCGTCTGCTAGGTTGACATCAATACACACATAAATACAAGTTTGATTAGAAATGAGTACATAAATTAAATTCCCAATTACAATAAAGCTCAGCGATCGTAACCTAAAAGTATTATCAAAAGTTAAATTCTTTTATCAATGCCCATCTATAATGCCATGCTTGTTCAAGATATTTACATAATACTACCCAATCCTTACCATTCATAAAGTCCTTGAACTCTGACATCGACAATCTTTCTTTACCCAGATACGATTTTCTATGTTGCACCAATATCGGGCATTCTGCCACAAAATGGTAAACGTCTTTGTTTACTCCCATATTACATAAAGAACAAAGATAATTTTTCCCTTCAACCCACGGTTTAAAATTTAAATGAATTAACTCGGCTCTACACTTAAATGCCCATTTTATTTCCTGCAACTTATATTCATTTTTACTACAGTTAAAATAGTGTTGTTGCCCTAGGTTAAAATCTAAACTGGAGTAAATTTTATGAAATTTCCCATTTTTTGCTGCTAGTAAAAGCTGTTCCCTCTGTTCCAAACTGATTTTTTTCAGTAAATATTTTAATTGAGTATTTTTAGAACTACAGTTAATTTTGTCCCAGACTTCTAAATTCTTGTCTATCCCCACTTCATATTTGGCCCCTAAAGTCTACCATTCTTTATACCATGAAATGTTAGAATTAACTATTTTTTTTGCCAAAATTTTTGGCAACCTGTCTTCCGGCATAGCCAACACTCCAAACAAATACTTAAAATGAAGCTTCAAAGTATACAAATACAGCTTATCTATCCCCGTCTCCAGATAAATTGCATAATTTGGTGTGTTTAGAGGCAGCCCTAGTAACTTTTTTATGAAAAACCTAAATGCTTTTTCAACACTATTAAATTCCCTATAACCCCAAACTTGAGCTGCATAACTTACTGTTGCTCTTTGAACTGCTTGGAAACTTGATAGTTTTACAGTTAGTGGAACGTGTTTACACCCAATAAATTTAGACCAGACACAGTTTATACTAGCTTTGGCCATTGCTAACTTAGACTTATGATGGTTCTCGTAAGACAAATTCGGAGTTAAGTCAAGCCCTAAATATTTATAACTGTTTACTATTTCAATCTGTTTTTCATCAAAAGTCCACCTTTCATTAGCTGCCAATTTCCCACCGTTTCTAAAAACCATCACTTTCGATTTGATTAAGTTTACTCTATGATTTGTCTATCTGCAATCCGTGCATTATAATCACCAATAATAATAAAGTTTTTGTCAGAGTTCTCGGACATAACATTATACAAAATTTCTAAATTTCTCTCCCAAACATTACAATTCAAATACAATGGGAATACATAAATACAATTATTCCCCTCTACTCGGATTTTAATAAAATTGATATCATTAAAACTACAGAATGAAATTACGGCCTTAAAAGTAGAATTTTTATTAATTCCTATCAGTATTCCCCCCATTGCTCTACCAAAAGCAGACATTCTGGTTGCAGAAACCCATTTCAGTTCAAAATTACAAAAATACTTATTAAAACAATCTACTTCTTGTTCACCTACAAATGTTTCTAACAGAATAATTATATCAAAATTAACCACAAAATTTAAAAAGTCTTTATCATTAATTTTGGATTTAAGTCCCGCTACATTATAGGATAATACATTTATACATTCACCAACATCTCTCTGAACTCTTACGCATCGCTGAGACTTGGTCCAATGTCCTCATTTCGTAGCTGTCTCCACCGAATCTTCCTGCGCTTGGATTCCCACCTTGCCTCTACTGACACTATTCCGTCTACCATCAGATATCTTCTTGACGACTTCACTGAAATCTATACGAAAGAGCTGTCTCAGTTTCTTAAGTCCATCTTCTCCTTCCGCTATCAGCTGGTCGTCCTTCCACGTAAATAAACAGCCCTCCACCACCATTCGATCAAAAATAATTGGCATTCTTCGATGTCCCGCTACTCGTTCTATTTCTTTCCGAAGCTCCACCAAACGACCTCTCCTTTTTCTGACTGCCTGAGAGTAATCCCGATGTACGATAGCCCGTCCCCTTCAAATTCCTTGTTTGGGCCATTATCCAGTTAATATCAGCATCTTAACAGATAACATCTAAATTCAACAAAAAAGACCTCAAGGTAAGGTTTAAAGAAAACATTTTTTTAGCATGTAGGTACATGGGCTTATTTTTAGCGGTGAACGTGTTAACAAATAGAAATTTCAGTAATTTTGTTGACAAAACATAATAGAATTAACTTGTATACAGTTAATTTCTTTAACTGGCCGTTCTATTGACCACAGTATCAATATGTTCGGCTCATGTTTTACAGCTAAATCCTAAGGTATAAATATTTCAGCTCTAATTTCAGAGCTAGCTCCTGATGATTCCTAATGCGACTCTTTTTGTTGCTGCTACTTCCAGTAAAAATGTTTCTAAACTTGTTAGTTTTGAAGATTTCTGAAATATTTTAAGACTTTGATTTGGTGTTTACACATTTTCAGTTCAATGTCAGGAAGTTCTTTCACCACATTATTCACAATTCACCATGTGTACTACAGTTTGTTTATTTCTTCCAACATTACTGCTTTTTCAATCACTGATACTTCTCTGCTTCTATTTGCTGTCCATGCATTTTGTAAATACTCTTCTGTAAGCTCTGTTTCATGGTCATTTGTTTTACTAAATCATCTAACATGGTCCAAGTCCAGTTTTTCAGCTAAAGATAAGATTTCAGTTTCAACAATATCGTGTGGTTCATCGTTATTTACATTGAGCGTGATAGAAGGCCACAGATTTTTCGTAAAGTATAGTAAAACAAGAAATACATAATAATACTTGTCTGGTTTTGTTGTTGAATTCTAATTGAACATGCACTATATACATAATGTTTTTAAGATAACCTGACAGTCTAGTGATTCAGTACTTCTTAGAGGCCAAAGCAAAGGACTCACTCTACCAACCACAAAGGTTACGATTAGGGAATCCAATCCCGGACGTTATTTTTGATCCCGGGATTACGGGACTGCAAAAACGAATCCCGGGATCCGTCAAATTCCAATTAGCTTGATAAAAGGCCTAAAAGCATGTACTTATGATGTAGTGATGTAGTATTATTTATATAATTATCATTATAACAAAATAAACAAAATTTATTTAGCATTTGTTTTGTTAAAAAAAAATATTGATAAACATTAATCACACTAAAAGTAGCAAAAACATTTTACGTCAATGTGGTAGCATCGGTAGGTAGGTAGTTGCATCACAAATACAACAATAAAAAGTCAAAAACAAAACGAGGATCGTACAAAGCCAAAACTAAACAAACGATATGCAGTATGTATGGCACACACGCACACGCAACATTTTAAGAGCAAGGGTTTACTTGATACTGCTTACTGAATCAAACTATTCACAAAAACTAAAGGAGACGTGTGAGAGAGGGATAAGGGGGATAGGGTAGAAGTTAGACGTAATCACAATGAAGGTCGCATAGAAACAAGAAGCAGGTGCAAGTAAAGGTAAGGACTGATGACATCACCATCGTGTAAACAATAATCACAGACGTCTGTCTACTCTTACTCTTACTACGCTACTAAGTGTATCCGACATCCCGACTACCTGATTAATATTATTGTTTATTCAAGTCATTTGTTTGATTGTTTATTTAGTTCACTACTTATAAATAAATAAATGATGTTATTTATTTAGAAAATCTATTATTCTCTTGATTAAACAGTACTTGTACAAGTCAAAATACCTTAAAACGTATAAATTTTCTAATACCAAAATCCCGGGACTGTCATTTTACAATCCCGGGATTGTCGTTGGGGCAAATCTGCCCGGGATCCCAGAATTCCGGGATTGGATTCCCTAGTTAGGATCCTTAATATTGAGAGCGCATCGTACTCATAAACAGAAACGAGGCCATCTTGTTAAAAAAATAAACTGATATATTTTCTTATTCAGTTTGCTTATCTTGAGGAAAGGCTTATTTTTCTAACATATCTAAATAAATATACCGTATGATTGCACTTCTAACAAAAAAAAAAAAAAAAACATGGGGAAACTCTTTTTACTGGGTATTGCTTTTGCTCTTAGGTTAAAAGTCACGGCTGGGGGAATGTTACATTTAAAAAATCATGAGAGTTTGTGATTACTTTTAAGAAAGAAGTATTACACTTGCTCAATTACTTTAGGAGTTCTGAATATTAAAAGTCTGTTCAAACTTTATCATTGACCCTGAATTTATAAAATTTGAGTGAAAATGAACTAAAACTACATTTATAGATAGGATGCAGACACAACTATGGTACATAATAACCTACTAAATATGAAATCAACGTTCAGTGTCACTGTACCTTACAAAAGGTGGAGTTATGTAGAATTCCCCCATCACTGAAGAGATATAGTTTGTCATGGCTTGATAAACACGATCAACACGGAAACATCTCATGAGCATTAGTTTCCTGAAGGCGTTGATATTTTCACTGTAGAGATCAGGACTTGGTACAGACTCAGGATTGTCCAGATCATACCACTAAAATCAAATAAACACTTACTATATTTTAAGCCTGTGCATTCCAATAGCCAATAACTTACAACATTTTATTTTACTTTACAAGCAGTCTTAGGGTTGGGAACCTTGGGCGGATCCAGTAGGTTTTCAAGGGAGGGCTGCCTCCTATCCGGTGGGTACAGAATAATTTTTTGGAATACAGTGCTTGAAAACGTCTTTTTAGACTATTTCATGAGAACCCATTTTGAATAGAAATTTAGGAATATATGCTGTACTTAAAAATGAAATTTTATTATAACAAATTGTAGAGAATAAATCATAGAATTGAAATATATACTTGAAAATTTGAAATAGCTTTACTCTATAAACTTATTTTGCTTTGTTTCACTAAATTAGAACAACTAAACAAAACTCTCACAAACGTATAGTATACAGTTCCAACCAGACGCTGCCACGCTGTAGACAATGGGAAAAGGCAACGGCTATCGCGTGTAGGGCATTGAAGAAATGTACGTATTTCATGGAAATACCAGAATAGCCTCGGAACACTAAAAAAGGTTTTCTTTATAGCAAAGGAAAATATAGAACTTGCACTTCAAATCGAAATAAAAATCATTATATAAATATATCGATTTGTAATAGATACATCGATTGCAAAATGTGTCCCTCCTTGTTTGAAAACATTCCAATTGCAAGGATTTACAGAAAACTTCATAACTAAGAAACTATAAGAGTGACGAATTATTGGAAGATCGTGGTAGGAAGTTCAAAACTTTACGAATCTAATGGTGTCCATATTTTCTTCTCAAAACAACTGTGTCTTACTGTTATGTGCCTTTTCGCTGTGCTTTCTCGCGCTGCATAAATTGATTTAGACAACTACAATTTTACAATGATTATTACATAAATGTAAATAAGTTAATATCACCTATTGGAAGGAAACATGCTATCTTTTTTGTCTGGCTTAGGTGATATAAATGGTTGTCGAATATTTAGCAGTCTAAATATCCTGACTAAAAAACTTTCAACACTAAACTTCCAGTAATCAAAATTTAATTTACTTTTAATTAATCTCTGAACAAGAGTACAGTGGAACTGACCTTGTAAACCACTTTATTTGTGATTTGGATATTTTTATAATAAAACACTATAATACTTAAAATACTAGGAATATTGGACATAAATTTTTTTTGTAAAAACCGAAATTTCCAGGAATTACACAGGTCCTGCCCGTTGTAATATATTATTGTGTAAAAATATTCTAATAATTCAAGTTTTATTTGTTAAATATAAATTAATACTTAAAAATGAACTTTTAAAAAAAAAATTCTAACAGGATTAATGTTATTACAGCAGAACATCGGTTATTCAAGTTTCCGTATTAACCGAGGCAAATTTAAAAAAAACATTTGTCAAAACCAATTCTGTTAA
The DNA here is from genome assembly GCA_018207615.1 of Philaenus spumarius. Taxonomy (NCBI): domain Eukaryota; kingdom Metazoa; phylum Arthropoda; class Insecta; order Hemiptera; family Aphrophoridae; genus Philaenus; species Philaenus spumarius. Next base: position 187,620 of record JAGFPH010001250.1, on the reverse strand, counting down.
CTTACACATAAATGATTTCGTTAAAGAGTTCATAGCTTAAGAGGATTTCTCAATAAGTGAATTTATAATACAAACTTTTGTGTTAGATAGAACAGAAATAAAACAAAACTGTCGTTTGCTTTGTACATACTGAAAATATTTCCGCTTTTCACCCAACGCAATAGTATGGTGACCTTCAGTGGACAAGTAGTATAGCGAATGACGAAGCAGTCTGTTTACACTCCCCTCCTTGCGGCATCGTATTTAGAACTCACCACCCTGTCCCACGAGTTGTTTATTCCCCCTGCTATTGTATTTTGTTCTTTTGTTTTTAGTCGGTGTCGGACGTGAATTAGAGTGTCATTAAGAGTGCAAAGCGAAAGCGTTGTTTTATCTTTAAATAAAAAATGGGAAGCAATAAAGGATTAGATGGAGGCGATTCAATAAGAAAAGTGGCAAGTTATTTAGGTGTTGGGGAAGTGACTGTCGGGGATTGGAGAAGACAAACAAAAAAGAGGCAAGACAACCAATGAAAAATAGCGAGCATGAAAAACTTCAGAGGCATTATTTTTGTGGTTTATATTACAGTAGCTTACAGTATCCAATTGCTTTCATTTGAGTACATTATCAAACCTTCTTTGTTTATTTAAAACTATATTATGTAAAGCCAAATAAAATAGATTCTGGAGTAAGTATGGCTCTAAATAAGCCTATAACGATGTAAATGATGCGGGAACTCGCACCTCAATGGTTTTCTCACGGCCTACCGTATTATCCCAGGGCTGCCCGGCCCCAATTACCCCAGATAATCAAGGTCCTACTGTAATTACAAATAATATTTCGTAAATATTCATAAATAAAAGTAAAGAAGCTATATGATGATACAGCTATTCTTTGTGATGCTGATGACTGGCCAACGCTGAATGCTATACTTACTCGTGACCTACAGATTGTTAAGTGCTGGTTGTATGAAAATAGTTTGTCATTAAACATAGTAAAGTCAGTCTGTATGACTTTCGGCAATTACAGTGACTCTGTACCAGGAAAATTTACTATTTCTATAGATAATTGTGTTATTGAAAGAAAGAGATGTATTAAGTATCTGGGTTTGCTAGTTGATCAATGTGTTAAATGGGCTGATCATGTCAATAGTATAATTGGTAGGACTAGGTACTTATCGTATATTTTTGCTAGACTTAAAAAAGTCACTAAATTGAGTAATTTGTTAACAATTTATCATGCTCTTTTTGCTAGTATAGCTACTTATGGAATTTTGGCGTGGGGTAATGCATATAGTAATGTTATAAGTAAACTAGAAAACTTGCAATATAGAATTTTTAAAATAATACTCCCTAGTCAATACCAAGATAGACCACTATTAATAAAGCAAAGTTTTATCTTAGAGTCATTAATGTTTGATTATGTTTTTCTTAGAGATACTTTTTTAAATAGCAGTGGAATAACTATAAGTAAGAATTTAATATTACCAAAGAATAAATTAAATGTTGGCAAGAAAAACTTTCATTATGTCGCTTTAAAAACTTTTAACATGTTACCCAAGACGCTTAAGAATATACAGCTAAGTAGGAATGGTATTAAAAAGAAATTGAAGAGCTGGATAGTTGAGGCAAATCCCAATTTTGAATCGTGATCTGTAAATTGTATTATGTCGAGGTTATTTTGTATAATTTTTTCTCTCTCTTGTCTCCCATTAGTTTTAGTTATATCTAATTTTATTGGTTCTTAAGCTTTAATATTAAGTCTCCCACTCCCACATACAGGTACTTGTACCTCCGGTGGGATTGCTACAGGCCTAGAATTGGACCTGTGGTAATATATGTGTATATGTATGTGTGCAGTATATGTATGTATACAGTGGAATAAATAAATAAAAGCTTAAATAGTTAATAGCACAAATTAATAATTCTATCAGCCTATGAGTATACAGAGGAGACAGCAAACTATTAAAATGCTGTACACGCAGACCACATTAGTTTAAACACAGTGAAGTAGGAACAAGCTGCCTCACTTCTTTATTAAATCTGTTTGGCATTGGCAAAACGGGTAGTGTATTCAAATTCAGTATTAGTACGTCGTTGATTAGTGTTGGTACTGAAGTGTGAACCAGGATCAATCCAGGACTAATCCAGCCAACATTGGGCAGGCTGACAAGTAAGAATATGTACAGTGAGTTGCAATACTGTTTCACTGGTTTGGGCTATACTCATAGCTTCAAAGCCAGCAAGTGATCATCGAACTTGATGTAAAAAGTACCTTACGCATTAACTACAGACACGAACATGATCAAAAGTATCATGTTGATACTTAACAACACAGAAAGTATTGTACCTATATATAATATACTTACATCTTTCCATTTACTTAAATTCCTTTCCAAATCATTGGCTAGGTTTGCAAAATCATCTGGGAATTCTGCAGTCAGTTTTAATATATCTTCCCATCCCTGAAACAATATCAATCATTTCTCACTGTTGTGGTACTTATTTCAAATATGGCAACACAAGTCTCTCAGCAAATTTAAATTTCTAAAGCATCCAAGTGAAATATTTGACGATAGATTTATAAATATTTTATCGTTTTAAAAGACTTAAAAAATCAAACAATAGCAGTAACCAAATTTTTATAAGATTCTGTATAATCCATATTTGGGGAGTAGAAATTTGAACTCAGGTTTGCCCTTAGTGTAACGCATAAGATCTAGATAAATGTTTATTGTTATTATAACACAGTGTTAAATTCCCCACCACTAGGATCTATTGTGGTATGATTTTCTCTCAGTGATCATTCCATATCCTTCCCAGGCCAAAGCAAGGATCACCACCACAGAACACTTCTAGGCTAACAACAGCACTTCCAAAATTCCAAGTACCATGCATTTCCTGCACGCGAGAACCTCGTATTTGCGCAGCAGGTGTTGAGCCGATTCAGTCCAAAGAGAGCACAATCGACACGAGTCATCCAAAGCCAACCCTATTTAATATATACTTAGTAAGCAGTATCAGATACAAGTTTATAATCCTCTCATTACAATGAGAGCCAAAAGACCACTTCATAACAACAGTAGACATATTGCCTGAAGTAAATACAGTAAAACCCCGGTTAACCGAGCTCGGGTCAACCGAAACCCTTCGAAAATCAGAAATCCAAAAATAATAGCCCTATTGTATGTACAATATTTAATTAATAAAAAAAATTTAAAAAAATAGAAACTTTTTCTACGACTTAAACATCTATAAGAAATTAAGTAGCTTTAAAAAAATGTGCCAACGTCAGACTTTGAATTCAGTTTTCTCAGAACTCGAAAAATGTTAGAAGTCCTCCTTTCCTTTGATGTAGGGCCACCTATTTTCTCCCTCCTCAGAATCGAACCGTGAAATAAACAAACTACTGTACTGCATTTCTTTTCACACGTCTATTTAGCGAGTCAACGCTGGCTAAAATCCTCTAATGAAAGGATGGCGGGACATCACGAAAACGTTTGGAGGGATGCATGAAACAATAAAAAATTACTGAGTTTCATGAATGATTAATTCATATACTACAATCTATTAAGTACAGTATACTGTATATTAACGTACCGTAATCCTAAAAATGTAATTTCAACTTAAATAAAGAACATTAGCGGAACCTACAAAGAGATTTTTGAATTCGTTTGGCCATCAAAACCTTTCAAAACCGTGTAGTGTTAGATGTTCATGGCTTTCCTCTCTTTAGTTTGGTAAACTGGGGTTTTATTGTAACACAAAAATCAGAATTGCTATAAATACAAAATTCAATTTGAAATATGTATTACAACACAAATAGATATGCTACTATTCTTACATACATGTTTTAGAATATGCCCGAAACAACATACAATTTATAGACAATAATTTATATAAGATTGTTTGCATAGTAAAACTAATGGTATTCAGTGATGAAGCTGCTCTTCAAACAAGTAGATGACATAACTATCATAATGGCATACTACGGCGTTACAACCTTTCTCTCTGTGATCTTCTGTGGTCAATGGATACAGGAACTTAGGTGACATAAATGATCTCAAGGATAGAACTCAGGATGCAAAAAACTCAGGTATCATTTATATTCCCAGTAAATGGTGTCCATGCTTTATAATGTATGTGTTTAGGTTATCAAAAATGTTTTGTTTCCATTCAAATATTGGCATAATTTTGAATCACCTGTATGTACCATAGCATCTAAATATATAAAATAAACGGTACCAGAAACTGGACATACTTTCTCACAAACATATTTAAATTATTAAACAGATTCACTATGACTTCATAATTGTATTAAAGTAGAGGGGATACATTAAAGTAGTAGAGGGAGTAACTAATAAATATTATTATTATTAGCTAAACAAGAATTTTTAGAATGATGCGTTTTTTTGCATATGGTAGGGTACATTAAGGGTCGGCTCTAGCTGTCGGCCATGTTGGCTGACACTCCATAACACCAATGTTAAATTAAAATCCAAATGTTCCTTTATTTTTCATCCGACAATTATAAACGATATGTCATTTTAAAGCTATGGTCAATATGCATGCAAATGGCTTTTTCAAAACTAAGACAAATATTTTGTTTAATATTTTTTAACAATTTAAAACATTGATTTTTAATATTTTTTTATGTTGTCACTATTAGTTATAGCGATTAAACTACCAAGCCATTCGCATGAAGAATTTTGTCCCCAAGAGTTTGGTATTTTTTTAAAAACGCTATTTGAACAATTGCGGGTTTTAAATGGATTTAGGCTGAGCAATGTCCGTGTAACCTACCGCCGCTATAGGGTGATTTTAAATATTTGTTTACGTTGTAACTATTAATTATAGCGAAAAATTACCAAGCCATTCGGATGAAGAATTTTGTCCCCAAAAGTTTGGTATTTTTTTAAACACGCTATTTGAACAATTGCGGGTTTTAAATGGACTTAGTATGATCAATGTCCGCATAACCTACCGCCACTATAAGGAGTCGCAGATTGCTTCCTGTTTTACTAGAGCCGACCCTTAAGGTCTACAAATAAGCCAAATTTTATCAACATTGTTACAGCCAATTTTTTGTATAACAAAATAATAACTGATTTTTTGGGTTTTTTGCCAAAAAAGTGGTTGTTTCTCAAAACTTTTCAAAACCTTTTTTCATGCATCTGTACAGGCCTAATTGACATGTTTGGTGCTTTAGCTTTGTATACATACAGACAGACATTTTGTAAAAAACACTTTTTTGGACTCAGGGGGTCACAAAACGGATATTTCCACAAAAATCTCAAAATCTATTTTTTTTGCGATCACTATACTTTCTCTATACTTATAGTGAGAAAGTAAAAATGGTTAATTCCTAAAATTTCTCATTGGGGGCCTAAAGTTTTTAAAGTGTGGGTACTTTACAACACAATTCCCAAACATTGAATAAAACAACTGTTGATATTGATGTAACAAAATATAATATTCCTACATATGAAAAGCTGTAGTACCTGCGAAGACAACCACTTTGCAGGAATTGGGCGAGCTGATTTTTCTAAAGAGACACTCCCTTTTATAAAGAAATCCAGTTCAGCTTGGCTCACAGTCCCTGTGCTCTGCTCCAGTTTCATGGTCATTTGGAAAGAGAAGAGAAGTTTGTGTTTCTCAAAAATACCTTGCAAACAAAGTACATACATTAAAGACGGAATGTTTATTAATTTTTTACATCCAAGTTTTTCTATTTCTACAATTCACTCCCTCTTCCAGGCATTGATTCACAACAGCATCCACAGATAAGAATTTAAAATACTATTGTCAAGCAGAAGGAAGGAAAATGTTACTCCTAGCAGTACTTAATCACACATCGAACAACAGAAAAAACTTCAAACAAAAATGGTGACCATACATTTTTTTTAAACAAAAGAGAAGCTAAGATTGTTTTCAAATAGAGTTTCAAATTGAATTAATTTAATTTCATAAATGGTTAGTTTTGGTTCAAACATTTTGTATTAAAAGCGTGTATTCGTATGTCCATTCAGTAATAAATAGGCTATGCAATCATAATCTATTAATTTTGTGTATGTTTGGAACGGACAAATCTGAGAAAGTGTTGTCGAATCGTTTTTAACCTTTAGTGTCACGAAAAATTTGTTTTTGCTATACACTTTCATTAAGTGTGCTATGACCGGTTTCGCTCGAATTAAGAATCTGAGGAATTAAGGCAAATTTACGAATAGCTAGCTTTAACCCTTTCCACTCGAGTGTCAGGGCAGCCCCGCATCCTACTAATCCGCATGAACTTCTATGTCGGGCGAGCCCCGAACTCGCTATGCTAACGTTCTTTGGTTGCATTTGAACATATGTAGTTACTTTGATGACCGCTATTGTTGAAGTTTGAGATGTGCTGCGATCTGTGGAATTTTTTTAGGACCATTTGAATTCAGTTTCTGTGGTAAATAAATCTTAGAAAATGTAATGTTTGCCGTCTTTGGCCGGTCTGTAAACAGCTGTCTCCTCTCGCCGTTGTTTGGTTCCTACTTACTATGCAGCGTTTTAGTGAGCTTACGCATTGTTTAGTTTTGTTGTACTAGGTTATCGTGTGTAATTTCACAGTTTATTTTTAAATATTGTTCTTTTTATAATAATAATGATTGTTGTGAAATAAAATGAACGAAGATGACGGCAGTTTGTTACAAAATGAAATGATTGTTGTGAAATAAAATGAACGAAGACGACCGCAACTTGTTACAAAATGACGTTAGTGGCGACGGAACTTTTGTTTCGAACCTGAGTGATTAAAATATTACCAATCAGTTTTGAAAAAAGCTTTTCTTACTAGTTTTGATCTAGATAATACTGTTGTTAAGCAATATAATAAATAGTTGAGGCAATTTTGTACAAGTTGTTTTCATAAAAACTCATTTTTTACAAAAAACTTGTTTTTCAATTAAAATTTTTTTTATAATTTATTATTGTGTCTAAAACATGTGTAAACCACTTAATTTGGTTTATAATGATATAGACAACAAAAAACAAGCAACTAATTGAAAATTTTTCCAAAATTCTTATTTATTCCAGTTTTTAGTTACAAATTTATATTTTTTCAATAAATAAAAATTAAAAACATATACTTGAAAATAAAAATATATGTTTTTTTTTTCATTCCAATCTAAACTTTAGTCATAGAAGAAACTACAAAAAAATCAACCTTTTAGAACTGACAGAAATACTATTTTTTGGAGTAAACATGTTACAGTGCAATATTCGCTCAAAATTAATCTGACCTGATAGCAACACTAGGTCCCCAGTAATTCGAGTGGAAAGGGTTAAGAGTAATGTTAAACCAACAAAAATTTATCCCAGTAAATTTTCATCTCGTCATCATTAATACACTAGTAAATCCCCATGAAAAATCACAGGCGGATTAATAAGATACACATCAGAAATACATGGCATTTAAACCATTGATCAAGGGAACCATTTTCCACGATAACAACATCATGAAGGTCCTTAAGTTCACTAAGCTTAAGGATCTTTTGATGTATGACTACAGATATTGGGAGCGCACGATGGTCTCGCAGCAGATGTTCACGAGGATAAGGCCGCCTCACATAAGGAGAAGTTGAAGAACAATATTCATACAGAAAATAAATTCAATATGGCACTGGAATATCATAGCTTTGAGAATATACAAAATATGTAATATCACGGCACAATGAATAAATTGTAATAATACAACAAACAATAAAATTACCTGTACATCCGTATTCATAAACATTTTTCGTAAGCGTAGAGATGATATTACGCAATCTTCTTTTGAGCATTACATCAGGTAAAGCTTTCCGTAAAGAATATACAAACACTTCAAGGTAAGATCCTAGAGAGTATTGGTACATAGGATTAACAAAAGCCAAGTCTGACAGCAGGAAGAATAAGATAGCACCTCTCTGAGAGGCGGATCTATAACCGTTCCTTAATACATCTATGTCTGCAGCAGTCTTAGCAGCAAGTTGTAGTTTTGTAGACACCTGGTACAGAAATCGACTCATTAAACAATATTTCAAAGGCTTTTAGATCTGGCTAGATACTATAAGTAAAGCAGCCTTAAATAACCCAAGAGTTCAAATATGAAGAAAGGTTTTTATGGCTAGTTAAATATTCAGGATTTTAAAATGTTTTCAACAAATATCATGGCGTTCTGCAGTAGTATGGCCTGTTGCTGATAATTCATTCCACTTGCTTCTGCTGTACTTGTTAATACTAAATATAACAACCATGATACATTAAGTTGATTATGTTTTTCACTAATAAGCCCCACGAAAAATCACAGGCAGATTAATTAGATGCACATCAGAAATACATCATATAAAAAATACTATTTAAAAACAACAGATTTAATTTAGGCTTATCTAACTAGGCTGTTGGAGATTTTTAATAATAAGGATTGTAAAACTGTAGGCCTATTTGTTCAAATTTTGCATTTTTATATACATTATTATATATTTAAAGAAAGATAAAAATATTATGTTTTAATTGCTTTTTATTTCATATTGATAGATCAATTATTGATTTAGAAGTTATTAATATTATAGTGAAGAAATTAATGATCGAATAAGTTTATATGTTATACGAAGATGTATGAATGTTTCCGAAGTTACGTATCTCTTCTTTAAATTTGTATAAACAAATATATTGATGATAAAAGTTTGTATTTATAAACAGTTTATAACCTCAAAGCAAATCTTATAGCATGCATTAGTTCTATAATTCATATTTAAAAAAATGAACTTCACAAGAAATTATAATGATTAAAAGTTGTAAACATAACCTCAAAGTATATTCTACGCTGGGTTTTGTTTAAGTACAGACGATGGATGAAATTAGCTGTTATATGTTACTCATGTACATATATGTGCGGACGTACACTCTCATTTATAAAAGTTGATTGTGTTACACAAAATTTTTTAACACATCAACCAAGTTAGTTTAGTCAGGATATCTCTAGCCAAACATGTTGTAACTAAAGAGTTAAAAAGACAGAAAATTTAATTTAAAAAAAATATGTTAAACAACAATCAAAGCATGAACTAATAGTTAGTGCCATTGTACAAACCTCAAGAGCTTTAGTCTTAGTGTCATCCAAAGTCTGAATCAACTCTGCATTGTCCAACATGTTGCCCGTAGATGTAGCCAACTCTCTTAACAACGAATCTTCCAGATTTTTGAGTAAGTTTTTATTGTTGCTGGTTTCTTCTATCAACATTTCCCGTTGTTCTTCCAAGTCGGGTCTTTCATTACGGACGACAACGCTCAATAGTTGATCTTCAAGTCCCTAAAATAGAATAGCTAACTTAAGTACGGTTGGCAAGAAGAAAGCAGGACGGTCTACAACAAAAACATCATCACAAAAGCAACACTAACAGGGGCATTGTGAAAAAATGCATTTTAGCAGAGAAATAATTTTAACTAGGGTTGAACCATGAGTGCTAAGGTCTGTATTTGCTCTGCTCCCACAACTTTGAACAGTATTTTTGATCTAGCCTTTATTGAAGTAGGAAATTATACTTGTATAAGGGTAAAATTTAAAGTAAACCGAAAATTAATTCAACAAAATTTAATGAAACAAATTGTTTAAAAAGCCCTTGAGAATAAACTTAACTCATGGTATTTTAAATACAATATGAAGTTTTTACAGACTAAGGTAAAATGAAATGATTGCCCAACTTCCCTATTCTAATGGTAACATCTAAACATCCGGAACATTTAAAGTGCATTTTACTTGAAATTTATCATAAAAACAAACTTAAAGAGTTAGCATATATCGATACATGTAACAAAACACTAAATTTTTACTTTTCAGCGCAACATTATAAATATAAATACAATAAATGAAAAATTATAGGTAAAATTTTTTTCATCTGATTACATTCCAACTTACACTAAAAAGTAATGCAATTGTATTACTATGTCATAGGTTGTTTATAATAATTCGACCACGCAGCTGAACCGCTGACGTAAGTTGAGCAAATTTCAAAAATTAAATAAATAGGCCTATGTTTTAGGGTTTCAACCAACAATTTGGGAAATAGGTCTATTCACGACGGTGCTGAATAGCTGCAAAATGGTTCGCACGCCATTCCGCATATTGGAAGTATCTTCAATCACAAAGCATTGCGTGCTTCGCGCGCCAACCCCCGTATTGGGAGTATCTTCAACACACAAAGCATTGCAGAATCCATTGTTGAATCCACCACATGGCTTTGAACCGGGTACTTCTATGGTATTTTACGTTTTGATCGATTTTTGGGGAACGAAGCGAGCTATAAGGTCGCATAAAAAAACAATATGTGCAGAATAACATCCTACATTTATATTTGTAGTAAAAACTCAAAAACAAATTCATTCTCGTAGGACAAATCTCAAAAACAGTTACTTTCGGTCATTGAACGTGTTTCCGATTGTTTGATTTTTTTTGTTAACGAACTAGTCTGAGCGACGTAGGCAACCAATATTTGTACCAAATTTGAACCACATCGGACTTAAAATGCGGCCGCTAGAGTGCGAAGACATTTTTAATGATACCCCAAAACGTGTTCTGGGGACCATGATCGGTGCTCATTTGATACTCCCGACCTTGGGTCTTACCATAAGGGCCACTGCAATAGCTCATTTTTCCTATGGAAATTAAACAGGGTGGCCCATTTAAAAAAGACATCCTGCATAGGAAGTATATAATAGATATAAATATATACAAATTACAACATAATATACATACTATAAAAATTCAAATCCTTCATACATACTTTCAAATCAATCTTACCCTTATACCGTTTGCAGTACAGAAAGACCATGTGGCCAAGCACCTTTTTATTAAAATATCGTGAGAAGTTGGAGTAAGATTGTTTTAATGTAATCAAGGAAACAGTGCTGCAGACAATTAAGTTTATGAATATACTCACTGACAAAGTGACAGCATAGTTAATGACAGAAGCTTTAGCGTAAACAGCTGGATCGAAGACGGGGTTAGCCAGCTTGGTCGTCAGATACATTCTGAAATTTGGATCATAGTCCACTTCTTTGTCACCCAGGACCATGAAAACCCTTCCACTTTGTACTGGAACCAAACAAAAAGTATAGGAGAATCAATTGTATAAAGAGTTATTTATTAGATTTCAGCCACCTATACCAAACTACTATGTTAATACAGTAGAGCCTCGCTAATCCGTTACCAACGGACCGAGAGTATGGTCAGACTATCAGAGGAACACATTTTTATTTACATTAAAACGTAATAAAACAAAATTTCAATCGAAAATACAAGACAGGAACGATGCAAAACACAAACTCTGTACAGTAATTCATGAAACACTAAAACTTTGATGTTCTTGTTGTTTTTCAGATCAAAAAAGTCTTTAATGTTCTTTTAGTTAGTGGGTGACAAAGTGGCCTTTACACTTACATTCTTTCCCATGCACGATCTTACGAAGATTTGAGTATGGGAATGCTCGTATCAACTTTTTAGACTTCTAGAAAACTCTAAGCCCGGGATTACGTGCATGCTAGCGCGTAAGCAAATCCCTCACTCCATTCACAACCTTTACACATACAGTAGACTCTTTCCCGCTTGTGGCTCTTTCCGACAAGAAAGCGCCCAAATTTAAAAGCCACTATTCTCGATTTAGACATGTCCAAAGGCCTACTAACTCTTATCGTCAATGATGAGTCAGCGAGTCACAGTACTTTGATTTAAACTGCTTTTAAGGCCTAAGATTGGGAACGACGTGGCCGTAGTGGTGAGAGGGGGCTCTTCACACGGATGTTATGGCTACGGCATCGGAATAAAAAGTAAGGCTAGTCATTCGGGCACTGAGAACCTATTATCTAGAACAAGCATGTCAGCCGAGCCCCTAGGTTGATTTTCTCAACCCTAGCTTATTGAAAATCATTTTTATTGCTGAAGTAATTAATGGCAAGTTTGTTTGTTTTCGTCCAAACACTGGCATGGTGGTGGTAGTATGGAGTTGAGTTGTAACTGCCTTTACCATGTTACAAAGAGCGCCGACATGCAATGCCTAGCGCCCTAGGGGGAGATGCATACTTAATTAATTGTTGCTGGAGTTACGCCCCAGTCCGATGTTACAAGAGTCCATGAAACCTTAGTGGGTTAAACACTGGTGTTATTAAACGATACCACAACCACTAAGAACCACACACGGATAACCAGCTTTAATGAGACTTATTACAATACCATATTTATTTAAGATTAGACAAACACACTAGAACACCATATGAAGGTGGGCCTAGACTACGTAGCCCTGATCTATTCGGCCTACCCGGTTTTGATTTAACCCTATCGGACGTTCACTGACATTCTGCCCCCGCAAACGGTTGCTACTCGCAATTTACTTTAGCCGGCCATTAAGTTAATTATAAAATAATTCGTAATTGAAATAAACCGGCACTGTTGGTCTTTCGTCCCAATCCTACAATCATAAGCCGCGCAAGGCATTCTGGGTTTTTGCATTGAGCACCCAATTACATCGCCGTTCACATCGAGGCGCATTCCCAGACTCGCTCAGTGATCCAACTCTAATCCCGAACCTGATACTCAGCAGGTCTCAGACATAACGCACCCTACCATTTCCTGAAAAAATTGTCAAAAGTCCAAATTTGAAAAAAGGTTTAACAATTTCAAATCTTTAGAAGACTATCCTTATTTTCAACCCTTGTTTCGGCTGATGAAGAAAATGTGTCGCAGCATTTTGCAATTTGAAGTGAATGAAGTACAGTGTGATTCAAAAGTGAAGTTCAACAAAGCCAGGTGTAGTTGCTAGATCAAAATTGAGCTTGGTTTACTTTTGAAACATCTAATAAATTATTGGTAGTAAAAAGATGTCACTTTTCAGAAAAAAAAAAAAACATTTGTGTTAATTGTGGCTTTTTGTCTTGATAGCAAAGAACAGTTATTTCTACAAACACAAATCGTTAAAACAACAAATTTATATAGTTAAACGTTAATCTTATATAAAATTCAAGTCTCAAATTCACCTTTAATGATTTTTTCAAGAACATTGTCAATAACGGGATCGATAAAATCGACGTCTTGGAAAAGAATAGGAAATCCGTACTTGATTGCCATTTCCAAGAATTTCAGGAAGTCAGGATCATTAAACGAGACTATTTTGAGGTTGGATTTTTCCTCCCGTTTTTTTATCCAGTTCAACGCCTGCAACAAACACAGTACGTTTTTAAAACTTAGTTCAGCAGCTCAGTAATGTCTTCTAATAGTAAACTGATTCAGAAGAGTACCTGCTGCTGCGGATCTATACAGAGAGGAAATCTACTGCTTCTGTTTGTCAGGACTCCATTCTGTACTGACAGTTCGTCCGGAGGAAGACCTTCTGAGTTCCATCTAAACAGAACCACATAACACTAAAACATACACTTAAATATTCCTAAAGGTAGCTCTACTGTATTGAGAATATTATGAAAAATATGAAATAGTGACTTTATTAAAAAATAAACGGTACCAGGAACTGGCACATACTTTCTCACAAATACATTTAAATTACTAAACAGATTCACTGTGACTTGTAGGGTGGGGTAGGAGAGTTTTTTTATTAAAGTTGGAGATTAACTAATAAATATTATTATTATTATTATCTAGAGAGAAAACTATTCGATCGATTTCGAACAAATTTGCACCAAACACGTAAATTAGGTCTTTATAGATGCACGTAAAAAGGTTTTGAAAATTTTTGAAAAACAACCCCCTTTATGGCCAAAAACCCCCAAAAATCAGTTATTATTATTATTATTAGCTAAACGAGAATTTTTAGAAAGATGCGGGTTTTTGTATATGGTAGGGCACATTAAAGGCTACAAATAAGCCAAATTTTATCAAAATCATTAGAGCCGTTTTTTAATAAAAAAATAATAACTGATTTTTTGGGGGTTTTTTTGGCCAAAAAGGGGGTTGTTTTTCAAAATTGTTCCAAACCCTTTTTCGTGCATCTATACAGGCGTACTGGACATGTCTGGTGCAAATTTGGTTGAAATCGATCGAATAGTTTTCTTTCTAGCTTTGTATACTTTTATTAAAGTAGGCGAATAACTAATAAATATTATTATTATTAGCTAGAGAGAAAACTATTCGATCGATTTCGAACAAATTTGCACCAAACACATAAATTAGGTCTTTATAGATGCACGTAAAAAGGTTTTGAAAATTTTTGAAAAACAACCCCCTTTATGGCCAAAAAACCCCCAAAAATCAGTTAATATTATTATTATTAGCTAAACGAGAATTTTTAGAAAGATGCGGGTTTTTGTAAATGGTAGGGCTCATTAAAGGCTACAAATAAGCCAAATTTTATCAAAATCGCTAGAGCCGTTTTTTTATAAAAAAATAATAACTGATTTTTTGGGGGTTTTTTGGCCAAAAAGGGGGTTGTTTTTCAAAATTGTTCAAAACCCTTTTTCGTGCATCTATACAGGCGTACTGGACAGGTCTGGTGCAAATTTGGTTGAAATCAATCGAATAGTTTTCTCTCTAGCTTTGTCTACATACAGACATACATACATACAGACATACAGACGTACAGACATACAGACAGACATTTTGTAAAAACCACTTTTTTGGACTCAGGGGGTCCCAAAACGGATATTTCCACAAAAATCTCAACATCGATTTTTTTTGCGATCACTATACTTTCTCTATAGTACTATAGTATAGTGAGAAAGTAAAAACTTATGGTCTCTTTATTATAATACTAAATTCCTGACATTCATGCAAAAACTCTGGCCTTTTTCCGCTTGCGTCAGGATCCAGGTTACCGTCACTCCACCAACTATTTCAAGATCACAGTAAAAAAACTTATTTTCACACAAGTATTCACCTGTTCATTGCTTGATCAGTACTGAAAAGCCTTCTGTTGACTGAAACAACTTGACACGACCAACCCTTACTGCAAGATGACCTTGCAGAACTTAAAAATTCATTACTCTCTTAGTAGACACAATATCGACCCCGTTCAAAATTGTGGTAAATCTTCGAAATATTACAACATGTTTTGTCTTAAACCTCTTTTGATTACTGCAACCCTTAGCCAAGAGGCAAATAAATTTGATTAATGCTCAGCTTGTATGTGAATAAATAGGAAATTCAAAATCCGCCTGCGGCCGTATTGTCCGTTTACAGTTTAGTTGATAGCATGGGCAGGCATTGTCCATGCTATTTGAAACGGAGATCTTATGCTAGTAGCCCTAGATCATGAAAACATCAACCTTATAAAACTCATTTAAACTAGTTAGGAATATGTTTCCCTTGTTATTGGTTTTTATTGATATTTATATTTTCAAGAAGCATTTTTGTATTAATGTTCCACATTTATTTTCTCATAAAGTGATAAAATAATTGTTTTGTTTACAGTTATTTTCATGGAAGAGCTGTTTTTTTTTTTTTAGAAAAGTAAATGATTGAATATTGTGCAGCAATAACTGAATAATAATATAACAATTTTAGGAAAAATTTTAAATTTACAATTTGTTATCAAAATGAATTAAGGATTGAGAAAAATAAGCATTAGTTTACAGAAAACATCAGAGCATTATTAAATTGGTGCTGACTATCTATCATGACATAAATTCTGATGTACCGGATAGTAGCCTACTTTAGTAATTATTTGGAGAGTGTATTATTGTATTTGGGAGAATTAAATTTATTTGCTTTCAGAAAACAATTTTAACAAATTGTTAGAATTGAAATAGCACAGCAATACACGTTAGAATAAAAATAATATAATGTTAGTTTTTTATAGTTTAAACTTCTTAAACATGAGGTACGTTACTGAAATGAAGATGTTTGGATCTTGAATTAAACACCGAGACAAGGATATTCATAATTCAATGTATGGTAGTGAATAGGAGCCAATAATGTAGAGGTCAGGTAGTAGTGTGGCAAGCCTCCATAAGGCCCATGCTATCAACTAAACTGTAAACGGACAATAGGCTGAGCCGAAATAGATTTTCTTTTCTTAATGGTTCTTTTGATGTAAAAAAATGAATAACAAATTTACTTGGAAATTTGATTAATTAGACTAGAAGTTAGGTATTTCCTAAAAACTGAATTTTCCTTTTCTTTGATCTTTAATATATTTAACAAGAGCGATCCTATGTTTGATTTCTAATATGTTGTTTAGAACAACAAAGTAAAACAAAAAAAATTATTTTTTTTAAAATTAAACCTTAATTTCCCTGGACCATAAATATGTGTTTGTAGTAAAATGTAAAAATCAATTATAAACAATTGTATCGGAACTAATTAGAAAACAACTTCATCTTAGTAAATACTTTTAACGACTATAACTACTAACTTGCTTATTTCAACATCAGTAGCCAACTCTGCTTCCAGTCTGAACGGTTGGCTTAAGGGAATTTCCAACCTCAACAGGTTCTGCTGCCAGTTCTGGTAAACCATTTCCGTTCGGAATTCCCAACTAAATGGACCAGTGTATGCTAGAAACCCAGCGCAAATCAGGCAGTTGCCGATCAAACGTTCTCTTTCCGCATGCAATTCCTCCAGCTCCTTTTCCCATCTGAAAATTACACGTACGTATTTTTTGTTTCACCAAATTCCAAAAATTAAATCCTTTGTAGGAAGTGTTGTGTTAGTAATGGAAATGTACTTAACTATTGAACATCTTTTATTTACATTATTTTAATAGGTTTAGGTAAAGTTCAAATTTTAAGAATGTCCATTGTCAAAAATGTTTAAAATAAATTAAAGTGCATTTTAAAATAAATTTTGTTAAAGAGTAATAGAAATTATTACTATTATTATTTTTTAAAGTAAAATGTCTTCTCCAATTTACTTATAGTGTGTATTTTTTTACAATCTTTAAAAAATGGTTAAAAATTTACAAAAGGTCAAAAACTATAGTAAATAAACATATTTTATGAAATACGCTTTTAATACAAATTAAAAAATCATTAATTCCTAAAAATAGTCAAATAAACTATGAATTAACACAAAATTATCAAAATACAATTTTAATACAATTTTAATACAAACAATAAAAGTTTTATCAACTCCTAAAAAATTGTTAAATAATTAACTTATCTCTATAAAAAAATGTGATTTTAATAAATATATAACATTGTATAGTAATAGAAAGTAAATTAGAACAATTAAATAGGAAATCTAAAAAGTTTTAAAACAGGAAAATAGAGATAAAAAAAGTTTGCCTCCTGTGAGGATTGAACTCACGACCCCTGGTTTACAAGACCAGTGCTCTGCCACTGAGCTAAAGAGGCACACATTAGAAAGTTTTGGTTTGTCAAGTTTTGAGTCTAACCTTAACTTAACACAGTTATACAAAGAATGAGCTCAATGACCCTCATTGCTGATAGTATTCCTCTTATAAAACAAACCATAAAAACATGTTCAAAATAATTATTATGAATAAAATATTTTAAATGTAAATATACCTATATAATCGTACATATTCCACCAAAATGCAATTTTATTTTATACAGGTAAAAGTATAGAACATATTTCTGACAGTTTATTTTACTGTTGCAACATTTACAGTATTAAATGCCAACACTAAATCTCAGATTACAGAATATTAGCACAATTTTTTTATACAGGCACAAGATAATATAAAAATTTACAGTATTGCCACTTTCCTAAACATTCAAGTTCAAAAGTTATTGACATAAAAAAGCAAATAGTACCGTACCGTAATGCTGGTAATTATTTAACATTTTAGTAAAAGTTTTATAAAAATAAAATAATATTTCTAATGAATAAAAAGATTTATTTCAGAAGATTTCCAAAACTTGTAAAAATGCACCATTTCAAAAGTTAGAACTTATTATAAATAGCAATGCAATCTTGATTTCTTTATCTTTAAACAAATACTTTTGGAAATTACTTTTAACCCTACAACTGTCAATGTTAATGTTTTGCAACGCCAAGTCATTTTGGTGCGTGTGCAAACATATTTTCAAAAATTCGCCAAATATAGTAATTGTATACCAATCCAAAAGTGTTCTGTACCTTTTTATGTAGAGAAAGGTTAAAAAAATGCATATATGTAATTAAAAAATTTATTGATGTAAAATTATTGTAAAAGTTATTAGCTCAAGAAGCAAAAAATGTTCAGTAACGAAAGGAAAAAGTCCAACTTTAGGCCTACATAACAAGTAGTAAAAATTTTTTGTAATTTTTTGGTAAATGTAAAAAAGTTTTGTAATTTAGTTCTAAATAGAACTGTATAAAAACATTTATCTATTTCAAATTTCTTATTTTGGAAACACCAGTTTTTAAGTTCCAAATACACGATTGCTAACAAAACCGCCTAAATTGTAACGTAATTTACTAATATATGCTTTGCCCAAAAACGAAATATTATTATAACAAAGTATAGAGAATAAATCAAAGAATTGAACTTTGTACTTGTATACCTTATCATAAAAGTGTTTTACTTAGAATCAATTGAATTACAAAAGTGAGATGAAACAAATGAAACCCCATGCGGACAAAGGAAATTCAAAATATGACCGTTGAAGACAATGGAAACAGCCTTGTTTTGCAATCTCTCAAGCGGTAGTATTTCAACTGCTGTTTGAATAACATCTAATTAGTTAAATGTAGTTTGCTCTACACCAAACGAAAGATTAAACTTTGGTCTATAAATAGATATAAAAAAGGCTATATTGAAATAATTCGAATTATAAGAGATATCTCGAACGCAAAATGTGCTGTTTTGTAGGTTGGAATTTGATCAATTGCAAGGGACTACAAAACACCCCTCAACTTTAGACCTATTAGTTCGATTTTTAATTGGATGACAGTTTCAGATAGGTAAAAGTGTGATGAATCCTTCAGTATACAGATATAACTCAGAAAAAATAACGGGCAGCCTGTAGGAAGAGACTTAGAAACGGGAATTAAAGGTAGTTTCGGCGCATTAAAATTCGCACGACATCGGCTTTTAGAAAACTCAAAAACTGCAACGATGATTACGGATGTAAATATACGTTTTAGAAAAAAATTTTAAATGCAAAAATTAAAGTTTAGATCATTTCCTTTCCAACGGTTTTTGATTTTTTGCGATTGGATGATTTTTAGTTTGTGAAATATTCAAGTCAAGTTGAGTTGTCACAGACTACACAATTCACTACGGCACGGCGTTGAGACCACTCAATTTGAGTGCTCTAACAGTTAGAGGGTTAATGAAATGATGACCAATAATATTTTTGTTGGTATTATTAGGCCTAAAATAGCTAGAATTAAAAAGTCTCGAATTATTCAAACAAATAAAAAAATACAAGATGTCTTTGTAAGTACAGGGTGCCCATATAATGTTTTGCTAAACTTAGAGAGGTAATAGAGGACATACAAAGTCTATATACAGAGCTTGGTTTTAACGTAACATAACTTATAGGATGGTAACTTAAGACACTAACGTCCGACAGTGCGAGTCTGAACTGAACACGGTAGCATGTGCCGAATACCTTCTGCTGCGGTCTAGTAATTTTAACTTTATATGTTTAATCACTGCATTTGTTATTATTATTTCTGCTAAGATGCTTGAAACATTTGTCTTCTTGCTTACCCGTCTTTCTTAGCTTTGTCTTTTTTTCGCCTGACGCGTTTCTGGTAGCATTGTTTGCTTGTTTGCTACTATCTATGCTATTTATATGTTATATAAACTATTTATATGTTTAAGTGTTTTTATGTATGTATATGTGTTTAAATGTTGACAAAGTTCCTAGATTGCCAACAGCTGGAAATTTGAAAATGACTGAATAAAATAGTCGAAACGGCCATCATATAACAACGACGAAAAACAAGGATTGTAAGATAGATCGTTACTAAGGTATATAAATATAACATAGCCTATACAAATAGATTAAAGTCAATAGCAAAAGATTTCAATAAAAAAGCTTATATTAGTAAAACATAAGAAAATATTAAATTTTGTGTTGTTTTATTTGGTTTTGGTTATGTTGTTAGGGAAGCGATAGCCAAAAGCTGTTGAACATTCAGCACTATCCAGGAGTCAGCTTAATGTAAGCAGGGTCCCATTTCAGAACATATCTGCCAGGTGGAGAACGATTTAGCAAAGAGAAGGATCAAGGTCGTAGCCAGGAAAACCGTGGGGGGGGGGTCAGGCCAAGACTGGGGATTTGAATTTAAACCCTTTTAATACGTTCACTGCTAAGGACGCACTTGTGAGCTTGACACTGAACAGTATGAGAAGCGGCCGACGCACAGTGCATTGCACGCCAACCCCATATTGGTGAGTATTTCCAATACACAATGCATTGCCTGCCTCGCACGCCAATCCTCGTATTGGGAGAATTTTCAATACTCGAGAAATATCAGCTTGTTATTCTTTTAGTGATTACACACTTATTTTCTACTATTTTAATTTAAATTTGTAGTAAAATGGAAACAATAAAATTGTTACTAGTAATCAAATCGAGATTACGTTTTTTTCATTTTCCTCGAAATTTGATGTTTATTCGTGAAATCAAGTTGACCTTGATTTGACAGCTGGGAGTTGTAGAACTAATAGCTACAGTCAGTCAGTTGTGCATTGTTTACGTCTAAAGGTAAGTTTACACTTGTACACATGTATGAGAACTTGTGTGAGATACTTGTTTGAGAAACAAGTGTGAAGTTTGAGTATACAGATCACTATACTTGTTGAATCCCATATATAGAATCCCATACATCCCATATATAGAAGCCCTATTTCTCTCAATTAGTTATAGTGTTGTTTTCCGACTCCAATTAGACATAGTAACTTAAGTTGAAAAGATTAAAATGAAATAATAGTATTTGTACACAACACAATGTAACCTAACCTACAAAAAGTATTGTTACAAATCAGCTGGTTGGGAAAAGCTTCAATAATCACCTCACACAAGTCAATGTTTAAACAAAATTTTGTCCACTCAAAATGTATGAGGAAATGCAGAAACTCACACAAATGTTTCTGGATTTGTTAATTCAACAAGTATCTCACACAAGTTCTCATACACATGTACAAGCAAGTATTTATATGGTTATATTTTTGTGTTTATCGTGTCTTAGTATTTGTTTTTGTATAGGTTTTTACAATTTAGTGTTTGTTTTATTCATTATGAGTAATAAACGGTGTTGTGTTTCACCAGTTAGTTCATTATTGTGTAGCGTTTACCTAAATTATACGACAAATTATGCCCACAAACACTTTTTGTTTATTTAGACCAGACAAAATATTTATTAAAATATTCTCTTTAAATTTTCAGTATTTACACAGAATACACAAATGTATTAGAAAATAACTATATAAACTCTATAACATTTTTCAGTTATACCTATTTGACTCCAAAATAAAAATAACAAAACCTATGAATCCTTAAAAATAAAATAATTTAGTTTTTAAAGGTTTCCTTTTTACTTAGATGTAGAGTACACATTGTTACAAGTAAAAAAATATAAAAAGTACAACTTTTTATATTATTAATATTTAATAGTATTTTTAGATTAATTACACTTTTTTTATAAAATCTGGACAAAACTGCCATTTTCGTCCCAGCCTTTTTGGCATACTAGTGCTGTTTAATCACTGGATCTTTTAGGATCGAATGTTATTTTTTTGCCTGGCCTTAAAAGGGTTAATATTATTAAAAGGGATGATTTGATATCAGCTGTTCCAATTAATTTAGTGGATTTAAACAATGTGTTGTTGTCATGTAATGTTTGCGGTTATTCTCTGTTGATTGTATCGCTGTTGATATTAAAATCAGCTGATGTCAATAATTTAGTTAGTGCTGTAAACGTAAGCTATGTTGTCATTGTACTTCAGGAATGTTACTGAGAAACAATAGGTTATTTTGAAAAAAATATATATTAAATTTATTATTAATAAATAATCACAGTGTGATGAAAAGTATTGTTCATCACATGGGCCAAAAGTGACTTTTCGATCCTCGCTCATTTTCCCTCGGTCGTTAAACTTGAGCTCGTATCGAAGCGTCACTTTCGGTCCCAGTGATGAAATATACTATTTAAAAACTAAAACACTAATTTAAAATGTAGCTGTAGGAATAACGTGTGTATCATCACGGGTGCAACTTTGACAACTATTTATCTTGTGCGACAAACTCAACTTTCTACCCTAGATACACAAATAACTATTAAAATAGACTCGTATTATAGACTTACTAACTATACAAACCTTGCATTCTCCGAACTGAGCCCTGATATGAGTTTATCCGCAGCTAACAGCCGTCTTTGCATGATATCTGTTTCTTCTTGTAGAGCTTGCCTTTCTGTCATGGCAACCACGTATCTGTCGTTCAATGCACTCAATGTCTTCTCTACGCTCTCTATCTCTCTGTTCAAATTGTCCAGATATTTTTTAGCCTTGACAGAGTTTAGAAACATAAAGTCATGATTTATATCTAAATTCATAATGAGTCTTTAATAATAATCCATTATACCTTGCAATAACACTTCTGGTATTTGTTTAATCTCTAGATTAATT
This sequence comes from Philaenus spumarius, assembly GCA_018207615.1. Classification (NCBI taxonomy): domain Eukaryota; kingdom Metazoa; phylum Arthropoda; class Insecta; order Hemiptera; family Aphrophoridae; genus Philaenus; species Philaenus spumarius. The sequence continues at coordinate 165,104 of JAGFPH010001250.1, read as the reverse complement.
ATATATTATTTATGGTAAAATAATCAAAGAATATAATTATATTGAATAAATATGAAATATTTATTTAAACAAGAGACATTTGGTCTTAACAATTAATTATCGATTGAAATTAACATTTTTTTTTTTTTTTGTTATAATTTAACAAATTGTTCGTAAATTGTTAATTGATTTTATTTAATCACTCTTATCTCGGGGTTCCGGTTGGTGCCGGCTTTTCCCAAAATTTATTAAAATTTAATAATAAACAGAATATAAAAATCTTTGAATAATAACAATAATAAAAGAAATAAAATAAAGTTGAATGTTAATTGAGGAGATATATCATGAGTTAATAACAGTAAATATATAGTTTAGTGGAATAACACTGGGGAAGGTTTCTATAACAAGGATTAATCAATACTGTGATTATTATCTTTGAAAGTTAATGTTTTCACTTAAAGCCTAGCCTATTACACTTAGCTTAAGGTATAATAGAAAATGGATAGATCTCACCATAGGTTAGTTTCTTTTGGTTAGGCTATTATTTTATTTTATGTAATTGGTGGTCATTATGCCTTTAATCCTTTTTACAATTCTTCAGTATCAATTAAGAGATAGTTTTTCTTGTTTGATTATAATAGTTTTTATTTCTTCTCTGATTTTCACAAGACAAAAAATTGGGTGACCTTTTTTCTTCTATAGTTTTACAATAATGCCCGATTTTGTTCTGTTGAGACACAGCTGGTAACTCACGCACTTGTTCACTAGATATTTTCACTTTTGGTATATTTATGTTTAGGCTATAAGTATATTTATTTAAATTTTGGTTCTGCTAATTTAATAGTTTATAAAAAAATTGATCTTATTAAATGGTCATAGATTTATTCTACAATGATGAACAATTTTGATATATTAATTAAAATACTTAAATAACTCCATTATAACTAGGATATCATTTTATAATTTAGTTTTAATATTTAGAAGTAAAAGAAAGGAATACATCTGTTTTCATATTTGGTGTAACCTCTAAACCAATCATTATCGAGTCTACCAAAGTAGGCGTGTTTAGCGAAAGCTGGCGATGTTAGGCGAAGATTCGATCTTTAAATACAGATATTTAATTATTCGTACGGTTCCACGCTAAAACAATAATTTCTTTGGAAATATATATAAATTTTGAATAATTTTGATGTATGAAGTATATCTAAAATATCGGAAAGTCATTTTAATTTGTTCTTTTTTTTTTAAATTTAATACTGTTATTTAACGGTACCACTTCTAGACGGGAGTTCGCATATTTTCCGCTAGGCGTCGCTCGGCCACAAGTCCATGAATGGGATTCTTTATATTATCGTATCTTACTTTTAAGAACTATTTATTTTAGGCATTATTTCCTCTTTATTCAGACTATATTTGAATTGTTACAACCTTGATAAACAAAACTGAGGAAAGTGGATAATAAATTGAAATTTCTGAAATTTTACACAAAAAGTAACAGTATCTAAATATTATAACTACAAATCTGAGATTTTTAAATAATATTAAGTACTAAGAATTAAGTGGGGTTTTTTTTCTTATGATAAGTATGTTTATGTAACTTCCATTTTTTTTAAAATGACTTATTCATTGTATTGGTAGTGCCTCTTTGAATTGGTTTGGGTGGTTATTGATTTTTAAATCTTGTTAGTATTGGTATATGTTTGACTTGTCTAATACAAATGTAAATTTGTCAAAAAGACTATTAAAAGATTGATTAGGAAAGTGCTGTTCATATGACATTTGAATAAGAGAAAGACGGGGAAAATGAGAAAAACCAAATTAAGGAAAAGTATTGCAAGTGACATTTCATATGTTAAAATCGAATAAAATAGCTTTAAAATGAATTCTCGGTCAAATATAGAAACACAAGTTGACAATAAACGTGTATGTTTTTAGAGCTCAATAAAAAACTTTAGAGTAATTCTTCTTAATTTCATTGTTTTGCACAAAAAATATAACAATCATTCTTAGGAATTTTGCAGTAGCGATATTTTCGCTTTGTACACATTTTGAAAGAAGAATGTTTCTTAAACAAAAATATTCCAAACAAACAACAACCTTAATGAGATTGGATTACTTGCAGCATAGACAAACAATGGATGTAATATGAAACCTACTCGAATAACCAAATTACTGAAGACTAAATTACACAGTTTTACATGTGACTGTACAACCGGCAAAGCAAGCTCATCAATGTAATGTTTATTTAAACTTGTCAAAACAGTATGGTTCTTGAATATGAGGTAAGATACATTCAATAGCTAACCTTTATTGTTATTTGTACACCGGTATTTAAATCTCTATCTAGTTTACTGTTTGTTATACAATTTTATTTTGGAAACACAGTATGTTAAGAATGTCTTTTACTCAACTTTTTTACTAACTCAAATAGAGTTAACCCTTTTGTCACTAATTAATTTGGTTGTTTGAAGTTTTTTTACGATAGTTTGGAATTTTCTCTCTTCCAAAAATGGAAAATTTTCAGGGTACCTAAGGTTTTTAAAAGGAAACCGGTAACTTGTGACACGTCAAATAGAAGAGCGTAAAATTTTTACACGCAGCTGAACCACTGACGTCAGTTGAAGAAATTTTCATAATTAAGTTTATATGTTTTAGAATTGCAACTAACTAAATTGGTCTACTCACAAGGCGCTGAATGGCTGCGTGCGTGTACAAAATATTTTAGTAGAATTAGTTTATACCTCAGCCTTGGATAATGGACTGAGATTTGCGAGCTTGCACCTTGATATTGCGCCCTCTGACTATGCTTCACTCGCAGAGGACTAACTCACTTTGTATGGTACTTTTATGGCATTTTACATTTTGACTGATTTTGGGGTAACCAGATGGGCTATAAGGTCGTATAAAAAAACAAAATGTGTAGAACAACTTAAAAAAAGAAATAAAAACCCAAGTTTATATTGCATATGTTGACACTGTCTATTGCCATATCAAAATGTGTTTAAAGATAACAAAATGTTAGATGTTTTTTAAATGTTGACACGTCATTGACAATTGAGAGGGGATGCATACCGACAAACTAGCCATAGTTCAGGAACCACGCGCTGGTCCCAGTTGAAATACGTTGATGTATGTTTGTGTTTTGACAAGTTTGAAACCTGCAGATGGATGCTTGAGACATCAGAAATCGCAGTAATATAAATGACCAATATGTGATCACTTGACCAACAAATAGAACTTATTTACAAACCCAATATATTCAAGAATAACAGATTACAAGTAACACATCACCTGGTTAAACTCTTTAACTAACGCAGCCACTCTGTCTTGTTTAGGCTTGACTTCTTTATACACAGCGCAATAACCTAACACAGCTTCTACAAACTTCAACAGTCCGTAGCCAGCTCTGCTCACACTCTTCATGTCGTCCAGCTTCCTGGATGTCTGTAACAAAAACATTTATGTTTAAAATCCCACCTCTTCAAATCATATTAATAAAATATCAGCTTGGTGTCGGAAATGTTTTTTGCAACGACTCAAAATCTTTAATTAGTTTACCTTTTACCTGGACGTAAAATTATAAAAGTAAAGTAGAAGCCTGATAATTCACTCTTGGCGAAATCAGAGTAATTATGGATTAACCTTAAACAATAATCGAATGAACCTAAAACTATTTTTAAGAATTTAGAAAGCTCCAATGGTCACGCAGGTTCTATTTTGTATTATTTTATCGACCTTTTCGGGAGTAATGACGATCTAGAACATCACAAGCTCTCGTTTGCACTGAAATGACTTGTAACACCTGAAGATGCCGCAAGAATTTTTTTTAAATTCTCTGAATTCATGAAACCTTAAACATAAGTAATTTATTATGATACAAAAGCAAAATTAAATTGGCAAATTTAAACTAAAAACGTAAATTAATATGAATAGCAGTTTTAAACTAACTAACCTTCAAATGGTCCTTTATACTCCTTTCTTTTGTTTCATAAAGTCAGACTATAGTTTTGACATTACAATGTCATTCACGAAGACTAAAGCTACACATACATTTTCGAACATTCTACCCAACCCACCCAACATCCAACCCAACATCCAACCCAACATCCCACCCAACATCCAACCTAACATCCCAACCCCAACATCCAACCCAACAACTCCCCCATACACTGTCGAAAATGTTGCTCGAGCAACTTGAGCTGGACGTGGCTGTCGAACCCAACAAATTAGTCGAACATGTTGGGACGACGCCCATACACTATTAAACATGTTGGGTGAGTAGCTCGACGTCCAATATGTTGGCTAACATGTTCGACAGTGTGTGGGCGCCGTCCCAACATGTTCGACAGTGTATGGGCGCCGTCCCAAC
>JAGFPH010001250.1:118925-160746 GCA_018207615.1 Philaenus spumarius | reverse complement strand
TGGGCGCCGTCCCAACATGTTCGACAGTGTATGGGCGCCGTCCCAACATGTTCGACAAATAATAAATACTTAATATCAGAATAAAATATGCTAGGACCACAAATAATAAAACTATACAAAGAGGTCACAACCCAAACACAAAATACAATATTCCGAACTACACACAACTTTTACAACTTCACATATTATCTGAATATATCATTTTGACTAATACTTTTGTTAGAAGGAACTCACCTCAGTAATCATGTATGCCTGTCAATAAAAACATGGCACATAAACTCCTCCACAGAATAGAAGGATATACACACAAGAACCACCTGCTTTAGTCGGCCTACTGGACATAATTTCAGTGCGAGGGTGTATATGTGATATTGTGTGTAGAAACTGTGTTTTTTTAACAAATGACAAAGGATAATGTTCCTGAACCATCACTTGTAAGTAGCTGAATAGCCAAAATGTAAGTTTAGTACAAAAAATAAGTTTATACAAAGATTTTATTTTGTTCACGAAAACAATTGGAAATGCCCAAAACCTTGTTGGAATGGATAATTTACCTTCTTCATATTTCATCCTTAACCCATAAGCCTAATTTTACTTTCTCACTATACTATAGTATAGAACAAGTATAGTGATCACAAAACAAATCAATGTTGAGATTTTTGTGGAAATATCCGTTTTGGGACCCCTTGAGTCAAAAAAAGTGGTTTTTACAAAATGTCTGTATGTCTGTATGTCTGCATGTATACAAAGCTAGAGCGAAAACTATTTGATCGATTTCAAACAAATTTGCACCAGACATGTCAAGTAGGCCTGTATAGATGCACAAAAAATAGTTTTGAAAAATTTTGAACAACAACCCCCTTTTTGGCCAAAAAACCCCCAAAAAATAAGTTATTATTTTTTTATAATAAAACAACTCTAACGATTTTGATCAAATTTGGCTTATTTGTAGCCCTTAATACACCCTACCATATGCAGAAAACGGTATCTTTCTAAAAATTCTTGTTTAGCTAATAATAATAATAATAACTGATTTTTGGAAGTTTTTTGGCCAAAAAGTTTGTTGTTTTTCAAAACTTCTTTTGTACATCTTTACAAGTCTAATAGACGTGTTTTGTGCAAATTTGTTCGAAATCGATTGAATAGTTTTCTTTCTAGCAAATAATAATAATATTTATTAGTTAATCTCCTATTTTAATATCACCCCACCTACAATTATAAAGTCACAATGAATCTGTTTAATAATTTAAATATGTTTGTGAGAAAGTATGTGCCAGTTCCTGGTACCGTTTATTATTTTAGTTATCACGTTGCACGGAGGGTCTTTTAGTGAGCTAGTCACTTGTATTAATCACTTTTAGAATATACGGTATCTTGCATGACCATTACGTCCAAGTTTTTTTATTTATTTCAGAACACTTTAGGTTAGCTAATGAAGAGCAAATTTTTTTATCTAATATTTAATTTAAAATCGTCCGAATCAGTAATTTTAGTATTTAATTTTCGCTGGGTTAAGCAGCTTTATGAACGTGAACATTGTTACTGTTACAAGTCTAATTTACCTTCAAGTGAGTTTTGACCGCTTGCTGTTGCCTTTGAGTTATAAGGTCGCAATTCATTTCTCTTAATCTTGACAGAAAGTTTGGATCTGTCATCATACCCTTGGCCGACTTCCAGCTGATTTCTTTCAACCCTCGGATAATAGCAACACATTCGCACACTACTTGGACGGCTTCTGGTGGCGACGCGAAAGATCTGTAAAGGTGTTTAAAAAACATAAAAACTCGGTTCTAAAGAAAATCTCAGTTTTGTTCTTAATCTTAAAAACAAAGGCTACATTTACACATGGATGAAAACACCAGTTTTTGTTTTAATTTAAATTTTAGCCATTTTTTGTTGGTTTTAGTATTAGATAATTTAATGAAAATAAAATACTGTTTATGTTTATTTATTTAGTATTGGATAAATATAATAAATATAGTAATATAGTAATTGTATGACCATAGTCATATTACAATAATACAAGTTCTGTATAAATGTAAAGTACGGGGACATTTGCTAGTGTCAGTTCTATACAGCGTTGATCGGCTCGGAGGAAAGCGAGGAGGAGGTGAAAGCTAAAACTGAACTCATATCACACGTAGACGCGGCAAATGCTCTTGACCTCGATTTAGTGTAGGTTTACACCATCGGTTTTTTTCCTTCCGTTGCGTTACGATTCTGTTTTCTTCTAAAAACGGAATGAAAGGGATAGGTTGTTCAAACCGTCAGTTTTATCATCCCGCAGTCTGTCCGTTAGTACCGCATCGTCTTGAAAAAAGATCGAGAAAAAAATTTAATTTGTTCGGGATAACGAAAACGGAGGAGAAAAATGGATGAACGCAACTGGCAAGTGGCAACAACACTACTAGTGCCTAGCTGTTGAATCTAATCCTTCCTTCTTTCTAACGGACCCGATATCCTTTTCACCGGATGCTTGTTGCGGTAACTTCCTTCCCTCAAAACGGATGGAAAACGTGAAGGGAACAAAACCAGCTTTTATTCCAATTTGGTTTCAGGCGTTTTCATCAAGCTTAGACTCTATGTATGCCTCGATTTAACTTATTGTATAACAATAAATGTACTATTTTCACAAACGTCTTTTTAATTTCACTTGTTTTTATGTTAAATATTTTTTTCTGAACTCTACTGTATAACACTAAATAGGAAATAGTTCACAGATGGTAAATAGAAGTAAAAAATGCACATTGTAATCTCCTCCTTTCAGTGTGTCACAGATATGGAGTTCCTTTATTTTATCACTTTTGTTGTACAATTTAAGAAATAAGTGCTTTAAGTATTTCCAAATGCAAAACAGTTGAGAAATTTTAAAAAACTTTCAAATGAACAAGTTTTTTAAATTCCACCAAATAAATACTTTAAGACCAAACTAGTACAACTCGTAACTTTCTAATACAAAAGCATTTTATAAAAAATCCAGTATTCAAAACATATTTTTATAACTACAATTCTGGACAAACATTAGCACGGGTTAGTAAATAATGCAACAGTTTCCCACCAAAAAACCAAAAAAGTCGAATAAATACAAAAAGGAATTTTTACGGATGCCTTTTGTTATTTTTTTAACTGGATTAATTAAAACCATCACCACCCAAATGGAGGGGGAACAAATTAAAATGTTCAAATGTAAATTTTAAAATGACTACAGAAACTCCAGTGAAAATCCTTTAAAAAAAACATTTAAACCACCAATCCTGGGCCTCAGAGAATTTCCCCTTACACCACCCTCTATGTACCTGCCTTTCTGTAACGGTGGGTTACAACATGATGTTAAAAAAAATTTTAAATGTGTTTTAAACAAATTTACTGTGAAGTTGGAGTTTTTTATTGTCCTGTTTTGGTTTGTTAACTTTGAAAAAGCTATGTTTTTTAACTGTGGTAGATGTCTGAAACGCACTTGGTCTTTTTTAGTCATTTGAATTGATACATTTTAAAGTATTTTATATCTGTCATAAAAAATATATAAAAGGGTTTTAAAAATACTGTCATGCCAGTTACAGTATAATAAGATTATAATATTTACATTCCCTACTAAACCATTGTTAACGCAGCGCCCTTTCAGATTTATGGTACTTACTAGAGGAAATCTGTTAAAAATTATTAGAAAGATGAGAAACAATACCATTATGAATGCAATGAACACCTTTGATATTACTATGATTTTGTCACAGGCTAGTTATTGTGTGATTAATTATGTTCTAGTCAATAGTAGTAATACGTATTGACAACTAACATCTGTCAGCTGTTCAACATGGAAATCTATCAAACTGAAACTTGGAGTTCTGATTTAGTCTACCATAATGAAAACTTTCACAATAACTTTACATCTTTTCTTCTGTTTGGTAAGTGAGTAGCAATATATTTGAAATTAGAGGTTTATTACTTTGTTTTATTATTATTTATAATACACAAAACTGATAAATGTTTTGATCGATTACAAAGAACGTAAGGAATTGATGATTGTATTATGTGGTAGTTATCGTTCTTCTAATAGTAATGGTGGTGGAAAATTTGCTATGAGTAAAACTATTTGTTACAAAACCAGATGAAATTTTAATTCTGCCTCTATTTTCATTGAAAATGTAAGATCTATACAGACTGTAATGAGAAACTTCCTCTACTTTTTTAAACAAATTAAGAATACAGTAGAACTCCAGTTATCCCAATCAATTGGGACCGGACCCCATTTGGATAATCAAAAATTCAGATAATTGGATTTTTTCAAAAAAAAAATCTATTTCAACATTTTTGGGACTGGTTTCGCGTTTACGCGACTGGAGTAAACTATCCGCACGATTGCGTATACACGTTTTCTAACTTTAACATTTGAGTACTATCATCGCATTAACACGACTAATATAATTCTTTTACTGCCATTTACTACAATCTATAAGCTTTAAAATGAACTATTTCGACTATGAATAGGAGGTACTACATAAGAGTAGAAAATAGAGAGAATAAAATCATGTTGCCAGAGCTAGTTTACTAGGTTTTGTCGAAGCCTATTTTGAAAAATGAATTAAGAATATATGATTTATCCAAAAATGAAATTTGATTACAACAAACTGTAGAGAATAAATCATAGAATTGAACTGTATACTTAAAAATGTTAAAATAACCTTATTTCAAAAAAAATATTTTTCACTTTGTTTCACTAAATTACAACAAGTAAAACAAACCTCTCGCTAGCACTAGGCATACAAAGCCAGATGCATTGTCCCATGCTTGAAATAACTTAGTCTGAGCATGAATTAGGATTTAGACTATGTTAGTCCCGAAAAGGTTAATTCATTACTGTATGTATGTTGAAAATGGGAGAACAAAACTACTGTATTTTTAAATAAAAAGAGCCTTTAATTGACTAAATGAAAAGGTAACACATTTACATGTTAAGCGTATGTACATAAATGAATGCCATTGCTTGCTGAACATCTCGATCAAAGTAAACTGTTCGACTGTATTCATCCGTTTGACACCTGGCGCCTACACTATCTTCGCGGAGGGTAGGACAATAGCGCGCATAGACAGAATCATTATTTTGCAAATCGCAGTACGTTCCTATCTTAATTTTTGAAAGTGATTTGGATAGTTGGAGTTCGGATAATTGGAGTTTTACTGTATAAAATTTACCTTCTAGAAATCAGTTAAATTTTTCCAATATTTATTTTGCATTTTATTACACTAGCACTTCAGAGGGATCCAAACCAGCTTGTTTCGCTATGGTCAACACTCGGATGGTTAATGATGTAACATTTTTTTTTTTGAGTACCTGACTTTATGGCATGAAAAACTGACAATTTGCAAGCATTATGGGAAAAAACAACATATATTGTATTAGGAATTTTGAAACATCCCTACATCCGATTTCTTTATAATTATATGCCACTAGCTGGCCCGATCCGGCTTTGCACGGATAAACAAATCAAAGTTAAATGTATAGTAACAAAAAATATATTATGTCAATTAATATATTACACTATGTATTTCTTATGGGGATTTTTAGTAACATTGACCCCCCCCCAAACCTCCCCTAAAATTTCGAATTTTTTTAAACCATTTCTTAGCGAGCACCTAGGGCCCTAGAGGAAGCTACATACCAAATTTCGTTCCAATCCGTTCAGTGGTTTCTTTTTAGTAACTTTGACCCCCCCCCCAAATCTCCCCTAAAATTTCGAATTTTTTTAAAACCTTTCTTAGCGAGCACTTATGGCCCTAGGGGAAGCTACATACCAAATTTCATTCCAATCCGTTCAATGGTTTTGGAAAAATCGTGATTTAGTAACGTTGACCCCCCCCACCCCCGAAGATTTCGAATTTTTTGAAACCCTTTTTTATCAGCACCTACGGCCCTAGAGGAAGCTACATACCAAATTTCATTCCAATCCGTTCAGTAGTTTTAGAGAAATCGTGATTTAGTAGCTTTGACCCCCTCCCAAACCCCCTAAAATTTCGAATTTTTTGAAAACCTTTCTTAGCGAGCACCTAGGGCCCTAGAGGAAGCTACGTACCAAATTTCGTACCAATCCGTTCAGTAGTTTATGAGAAATAGTGATCAGTGAGTCAGTGGATTTGGCTTTTATATTTATACATAAATGAAGTGATTTGAAGTAGAAAAATACAGGTTTTAGGTATTCATATAAATATCACGCAGTTTGTCATGACCTTTATTAAATATCCGAATTTGTCTCTACTAAGTTGTTCTGTAGGTTTTAGTATTGACAAAGATTTATTGGTTCGTCTCATTCGCAAAATATGGACAGGATTTTATAATTAAAAATGTTTTCTTCAACTTTACCACCATGAGTCTATAAATTATAATATACATTTTGAGTTTACATAAGTCTAACTCTTATTAATAAATGAAACCTAAGTTAAGACATACAAATCTAAATAACAAATAAAGCATAGTACTCGTATATCGTGAGGCCATGAAATTTTTTAGATTTCTTATAATAAACCTCTCCTTGGAAAACGCTGTGCACATAAAAATGCAAAAAAGTATTTATATCACTAAACGCATTATTTCTTTCTGCACTTGGGCTACTTTTACGTAATCAACTTCCTTGGCAATAAAACATCCTAACACACCACTTCAAAGCAACTGTATTATAACCTGCCTTCAGTTGCTTCCTAGTGGTGTGTCACTACACTGAGTAACAAAGTTTATACGATTGTGCGTAATGTTCCAACAGTTGGCAGCAACAGGTTGATCATTATAAATGGCCTATACAACTGTGTGGGCCTCCATTGTTTGCAGGGTTGTGTCGTGATTTTGCAAGCATTTAGTCTTGTAATTAAAAAAATGTGTTTACCACTTATTAATTTACAAAGCAATTAAATAATTACAACTTTACAAACTTTTACCAAACATTCAACTACATTATTCTCTGAGTAAAAACTATTATCTATACTTATAATTAAAGCCAAATACCATTGACTCATTACAGTTTCTCCAAAACCACGAGGCCTACAAACATGAAATTTGGCACTAAAACTTTTTATAGGCTCTAGACGCGCACTATAAAAGTGTTTCCGAAAATTCGAAATTTTAGGGGGTGTTTTGGGGGATCAAAGTTACTAAATCACGATTTATCAAAACCTACCGAACGGATTGGAATGAAATTTGGTATGTAGCTTCCTCTAGGGCCATAGATGCTCGCTAAGAAAGGGTTTTAAAAAATTCGAAATTTTAGGGGGGGGTGGGGGGGGGGTCAAAGTTACAAAATCACGATTACTCTAAAATCATCGAACGGATTGGAATGAAATTTGGTATGTAGCTTCCCCTAGGGCCATAGGTGCTTGCTAAGAAAGAGTTTTAAAAAATTCTAAATTTTAGGGGAGGTTTGGGAGGGGGTCAAAGTTACTGAAAATCCCCATAAGAAATACATAGTGTAATATATTTATTGATATAATATATTTTTTGTTAATACACATTTAACTTTGACTTGTCTATCCATGCAAAGCCGGGTCGGGCCAGCTAGTTAATGATAAAAATTACTGCTTTAAATGATTAGATAAATTTGGTAAAAGCTTTCTTATTGAAATTATGGCCATATAGTACAAAAATTTATAATTCCGTAAATATCTTCTATTATATTACAAATTTCTCTTATTGGAAATGCCACACGTTGCGGCGTCAATTTATAAATTTACAAATTTCTATTTTACTTTAATTCAATAGGCCTAATGTTGTAGGCGTCAATTTATGATATAACAAGATATATACTAATTTATGAAACTTTACTTTTATTTTATTCTCAATATAATGAACTGTAACACTGCTTACTAGCTTAATCAATTTGATAAATGATTTGACTCAGGACACAGGTTTACAATTACAATAAAATCTTCTTTTATTTATCAATAGAAAATCAGAAAATATCTACAGTTTAATAATTATTTAGCTCAAAATCAAATATATACAAAATTATTTTAGGGAATTATTTCCCAATGAGCACTCTTAATCTCGGGTAGGTTGGTGCCGGCTCTTACCAATATTAAATTGAAACAAATATTATACAAATTATTTAAATTAAGAATTAGGATAATTAAAACAAAGGAGAAAATAGTACAAGGTGGAAAATGTATGGATATGTAGATGTATGAATTTAGTGTTAATATAAAAGGATAAAGTTCTGATAAAAGTTGAAATCTTGATGGTATATATATTTATAAATGTTTATCAGCTTTACTGGTATAGTTCTTTGAATTTAAATATGCAAAGGAAAGGTTGGAGTATATCCAACTTGATGAATAGTTATGTGGATTGATCTCACCCAATTTTTATATATAGTCTTCTTCTTGAAAAAGAATGGTTTATTAAAATTTGATACTGTTCAGTCACTTCACTTATAAAAGGTTATTTTAACGTTGGCAGTTGTTATACACTTCAAAATGGTCTTGAAACTTTTGTTTTGGTGGGCTCTAACACAGCGTCTGCTCCCTTTGATGTCTCAGCAACAATTAAATTGGATTTGATCCCAATTTGGCTTCCTTAGGCCCTCAGGAAATGGTACGTTAAGGCCTGGTTAATTTCATTTCTTGTGGGATTTTGATTGTTATGTGAAAATGTGTATTTTGAAATGTAGTGTATTTGTTTTGTATGATTTTAATGAAATTTTGATGTATTTTGGTTTTTTAAAGAACATAGAATGGTAAAAGTAAATAGAATTTGATTAAATAAAATTTTAAATGAAAATATCTAAAATAGCTCCTTGTACAACTTAATATCTAATATCTAAGGTCTACAAATATAATTATTTATCGGGTCGTTTAAAAGTCTTGTTTCCGCGGCATAAGCGGTCACGTGATTGTGGGCTGGGCTTAAACAAACATGGCCTCTCGTTCTCCAGGTTTTAATCGAATATTCATATACTTTGAAGAACTTTACTAGCTTAACGGTATTTCTTTTCATATTTTGCCAAAGACATTTTTGATGTAAAATCTTCTGTTCTACTCGTTGGTTCTGTTCCTTTTTTGATTTAGAATTTAGTTTCCTTGGGATCGGTGGTTTTAATTTGGAATAGGCCTACAATTTCGTACATCGGCCTAGCTTCGAGTGTATTTTAAAAGGTGGATTTCGGTCGATTGGTTTACTCTTGAGTTATTATTATGTATTATATGGATTAGTCGTTTAATTTAGATTAATTTTGATGTGGGAATGATATTAATTTGAGATCGAGAAGTACAGTACAGTCTCGCTAATCCGGTCTCCGATAATCCGGACTTCCGGCTAATCCGGACGGCCCTAAAAAAAAGACTAGAAATTGCAGAATTTTACTGCGTACAGTACACGCAATTGTTGTTTGCCGAGAGCGAAAATAGTTAAGGGTTCATTTTGTCCTTGGCTATTTTTAACGCGAAGAGAAAGCTCAGCCGAGGATAGAAAGGGTCGGCCAATTATCTTTTGTCCCAAAGTATTTCAAGGAAGTGACTCACTTCACCAGCTCGCCGCACTATACCTGACTGCAGACTGTTTGTCTAACTATCTGTCGAATCAACAGTCCCTTTTTGATTTGTTTCTCGTTAAACGTCTGGAGTGAAATTTTCAGTGCGCCCTATTTATTTACACTGTTGTTTCAATAGCTGAAAATGCTCAAAAATCTTTGAAATTTGACAAACTTACAGTTTAATAGTGTGGGACGCTAATGGTGTGTTCAAAATTTAAAAATAAAAATGGTTTGCACTTTAAAAATCGAATAAAGTCCAAACTTTTTTATACTTTTTAATTCGTGACATCAACAAGTTGCATTGCGAGAAAATATTTTGTTTTTAGGGCAGGTGCGTCATGCAAGCGAGAGAAATGTAGCTGAAAAGCTAAATTTTCTAAAAAGTATTTTTTGAAAAAATTGGCTATTGTAGTTTCTATCATACAACAGTTAGAACACGAGCTTCGTTTCGCGGGTAATGTGGCAACATGTACGGGCGGCAGGCCTTCGGCTCGCGACTTGCATCCGTCATATTGTTTGAGTATTTGTCTCTAAAACTAGCTTCACTCTTGCGTTCGACTTGACTAGTATATTTAATTCTGTGGTCGCTGATATTTACTGTATACTGTATTACCAAAACACCAGTTTTAATACGTTTTCTCACTAAAAACACAAACGGTATACATTTAATGCGTTTTTTAGGCTTTTTCCGTCTAATCCGGACTTTCACTAATCCGGACAGAGTCCGCTCCCGTCACGTCCGGATTAGCGAGACTGTACTGTACTGGTATTTATTTAAAATGTTGTTGGAAGTCGGATGTTATAATATTATTAATGAATCATTTACGATTTTTTGCCGCTAGGTGTCGCTGCTTCAACTTGTGAATGAATTGCCTTTATAGTAGTCTGTTTCTCTCTCTCTCGCACTCATGCGTGTTTAGTTTAGTAATTATGAAAGGTTTCTTTTGATATTTTAAATGATTTTTATATAGGGATATATTTTGAATTGTTACACTTCCTTCAAAATGGTTTAAACAGGTAATAAACTATAAACGCTTAAATTGCATGTTGAAACTACATAACAATAACTGCGTAGAGAGATTGTTGCTAACTGATAGGCCTCAGGTAGGGACAGCTCAATTCCTTTTTGTTGTTGGCTTCCGTTAGTCAGTACGTGTTGGGGGTTTGCTATTTTTACTCCAGCCTGTCACAAATTCTTCGAACCCCTTTCACTTCCAAACTGTGCAAAGCGGTTTTAAATCGAACAACTATTTATAAGAAATTAAGTGTACGGTATCTTTTTCCAAAGACTTCAATTTGTTCAAATAATCTTCATTAAGTGGAATACGTTCAACAAAATACTGTCAGCAACGAAAGTGTTTAACGGCCCCTTTAACCGGGAACGTTTTTAAAGGACGACGAGAGCACATTGATTTGAAACAGTTCGATTTTTAGGAGAAATGTTGATTGAAACGTTTGTTTTGGACAAGTTTATTGAGCAGTAGATTTTTACACACTGTTTTTGACAAATGCGGAGCCAACAGACAGTGTAGACCGGGCTTAAATCACTCAGTAATTACAAAACTGCCATTTTTAATGAGTGCCAATTTTCAAGATGACGGATGCCGAACTATCGGGTCTGCCGGACTATTGAGTACCGGATTATCAAGGTCTTATATTAATTCCACAGCGTTTCAAATTTAGAGGTATACAATAGTAACAGAAACAACCGAGCAGAGATACAGGAGTGAAAGAGGTTCTGTATGCCAGGTACCCTTCACCTTGTGGTAATAATAATAATAATAATGCAAATAATAAAGTAACAGAATAGGTTAGGTATGGACCCACACTGACAGTGGGCATGCTATATTGGCTATATAGACATTTTGCTGAGGTCAGAGTTTAGAGTTTAAAAAGGAGGTTGACGATAGTTGGAAGGTACCGAAAAAATTAATAGGCTGGGAGTGATCGCGTCCGCGAGTAGACTCATTTCTCAAGGGAAACTATTCTGGCTTTGCTTTATGTATTTAAGTTAGTAGGTACAAATGAACCAGCTGAGAGATTGTTTTTGAGATGTTTTAAAGTATTCTTCGTTTACTAACTTATTGAAGGCCCCTACTCAACCTCACCATCCTGACTACGCACGTTCGTCTACACGAGGACCGAAGGCACAACCCAAAGATAGAGATGCACCATCGTAGGGACATTACTTGAGTATTTTGGACGAAGGACCAAGTCACAATTTATTTAGACAACAATTTAGAATTTAAGTTTTCAATTTAGAAAGAGAGTGATGCATACTCTTAAAACAACATGTATTCTTTGTATACTCAAATGAATGAATAAACAACTTAAAAAAAATAAAGAATCCACCATTACAAACCAACTTTAAAAACACAATTAATTGTCAGTACGACTTAAAAAACTTCAAACATGCCAAATACTGATCAACTTCTTCACCTTTATGGCAGAAATATTGACAATATTTTAGAAACTTTAGAGGTATTTTGGGATGAAGCATAATACAAATTCACATAAATTGTAGTAAACTGTATTCTTTTCTTTTCTCAGGTCCTGGCAAGACCAAAATTGCCGACATCAGATTCTTCAGAAAGTATTGGTGACTACATCATGTTCGATACTCAGTCCATCATAGAACAGCAAATCCCCGAAGACATTGTATTCGACTTAATCGGAAGAGCTACGCTAATAACCGAAGATGCAGTTACTGAACAGAAGAAAACATTTTTACTAAAACGTGATGAACACGGGTTTCCGTATGTAATAGATCCTGTCGTTCATAATAAGTATATAATACAATACAGTGTTATCAGCCCTGATATCGATATATTCAGGGAGATTTCAGAGTTGAGAAATAATGAAATCCTCGTCGTAGAACCAATATCTGACAGATTGTTTATAGCTAAACTAAATAAATACAAAGAAGTAAAAGTAACTCCAGTACAAGTTGTAGGATCACATAATGCCACGATTAGCAGGGTAAGTAACCAAACTGACTTTAATATGTTAATTCTTTCCGCTCGCAGCCCGCGTAACACGCGGGTTGCCAAATATCGTTACGGCTTGCAGCCTGTGTCTGGCGCGATAGCGTCGTTGGGTAGCAAAGGATCATTTGTTTTTTAAAAATAAAGTTTCTTACCTTATTTTCTTCCGTCACGTGACCTCTTCTTTATATTCGTTAGTGACGCGTTTCGGGACTTTTATCCCATCATCAGACACAAAATTACTCAATCGAGGTCGTCATACATTAAAATTAAATTACACAAAACACACATAGCACATTTCACGTTTAGGTGTACACCTTCTGGCACCTTTGGACAGTTGCCGGCCGGTCGCCAGAAGGTGTACACCTAAACGTGAAATGTGCTACGTGTGTTTTGTGTAATTTAATTTTAATGTATGACGAACTCGATTGAGTAATTTTGTGTCTGATGATGGGATAAAAGTCCCGAAACGCGTCACTAACGAATATAAAGAAGAGGTCACGTGACGGAAGAAAATAAGGTAAGAAACTTTATTTTTAATAAATCAGTGACCTGGATACTGAAAATGAATTCATTTGTTTTTATTTGGTTGCATTCTTCTACGCATCAAACATGTGTACTGGATAGTAGTGGAACATAGTGAGTCTTCTCTGAACTACTTCGAGGTCTTTCTATTTGTTCTATTTGGCGAACAAACCATCTGTAAAACAAATCACTGACATACATTGAGTCAGCTGTTTCAGTTCTGTCATAGGCTAACCTGTATCGTATCGCGCGTTTCCCAGTACTATGTTGTTGAATACTTGGATGATTTGTTTTGTTTTTGTTCGAAATGTCAAAATTAGAATTGTATTATTTAGTGTTATGGGCTTTTTAGCAGTTGTAGTCAACTTGTAAATAGTGTAAGTAGTTTGTTTTTATGTATAAAACTGTGAAAACTTCCCATAATGTAGGCCTACCACTACGTTTGTTTTTATAGGACTAATATTGTGTAACCTGGCTTCTTTCAGGCCTACGATTGTTTATATGATAGTTTTATTAGTAATGGCCCAAACTAGTGGTCAACTGAACGTGTCTGACATGTTTTGTACCGGTTTTTTTTTTGTTTTCTATAAAATTGTACTCATGCCTATTAGAAGTAGGCCTATTAAAATACCATAATAATTAGTAAAACAAGATACCGGTAATGTAGTATCTGCACCGACCAGTACGACCTATGAGGACGGATCGGATATATTTTACGAGGTGCTACCATGTGAGTGGCTCTTGCCATTAATTTGATTAATTCATTAATTTCATTAATTGTGAGGAAGCCATTTAATCTGTGTACTCAGTCTCGTCGAGTGCGGTTGTGTTGTCGCTGTTTCTTGTATCGTAACAAAGTGCGCTGGAAGTTGATGCAGAGCTAGCTATAGTAATTCACTTCTTTTGGAGGAAGAGGAAAAGTAAAAAAAGAAACGTTGATTTTGGTTTCATAATATTAACACGAAAAGACTTACATTTGGCGAATAGCATACCCTTTTACCAGACCTAGTTGAAGATGACTCAAAATTTTATTGAATACTTTAGGATGACTCATGAAAAATTTGAATCCCTTCTGAACAGTTTGGAAACTGAACTTCAGAGATCATATAGCTCTTGATAATTTTGTACCAAAGAAATAAGTACACCTACATCCATCTTGTCACCACAATAATCAAAACTCAAATGGCGAATAGTCCCGTTCCGGTCGTAGGTACGGTGGCTCTCGCTAACACCGACCGGTACGGCACGCTGCGGATTAGCCAAAAGTTCTTTCCCTCCACCTTTTTTCAAAACTGCAAAGTGGCGAATCGTTCATTGTCGGTCGGTGTATAGTGTGTGCACCTCCATAAAAAAACATGCATTTTACTTTTATGAAAATCTCGGTAGTCGGTGAATAGTTTTAAAAATATATATTCCAAATTGTTAATTTAAAATTTTCTTTATATTATAAGGTAATATTACTTATTTTTCAAAATAAAATATCTTTTAATTTTTTTCAGATTATTCAAGAGAAGGGTATAAAAAGGAATAACACTGGATTGAATTTACTAAAAAAAGGATGAAATAAAAAACTTGAAATTTTATTATTTTAGTGACTGTTTTTAAGATTAATCAATTGCTAGGCTACATTGCGGAAGATTACTTTACTCACTGAAATGTATAACTAACTGTCAAACTTACTTAAACATAATAAAGATACAAATTATATTATAAATAAAGTAAAATCAATTACTATACACCTAAATTATTGATTTCATTCTCAAATGATTGCGTAAAAAAGTACAGAGACCATGTAAACAATAATTTGTATATTTTTAGCGAATTTCCATAGGAAAAATGAGCTATATCAGTGGCCCTTATGGTAAGACCTAAGGTTGGGAGTAGCAAATGAGCACCGATCATGATCCCCGTTTTGGGGTGTCGTTAAAAATCATATAGGCCTATATATGTATATATGTGTTCGCACTCTAGCGGCCGCATTTTAAGTCTGATTTGGTTCAAATTTGGTACACATGTTGTTTGTCTACGTCGCTCAGATGAGTTTGTTAGCCAAAAAAATCCAACAATCGGAAGCACGTTTTTTGTCATAAAATAACTATTTTTTTAGATTTTTTCTATGAGAATGAATTTGTTTTTGATTTTTTTCTAGAAATATAAATGTAGGATGTTATTCTGCATATTTTGCTTTTTTATGCGCCTTAGCGATTTTACGATTGGTCCCCCAAAATCGACCAAAACGTAAAATACCATAGAAGTATCCGGTTCAAAGCCATGTGATGGATTCTACCGTAGGGTTGGCGTGCGAAGCACACAATGCATTGTGTATTGAAGAAACTCCTAATACCGGGGTTGGCGTGCGAAGCACGCAATGCCTTGTGTACTGAAGATATTCCCAATATGCGGAATGGCGTATTTTGGAAATTTGCTCAACTCACGTCAGCGGTTCAGCTGCGTGGTCGAATTATTAATCATTAAACTGTTTAGGACCAAATGGGTGATGGATTGTCCGTCCACAATAGCAATCAGACCAAACTGATGAATCATCACTAACATTTTCTTAAATTTTAACATTCACATCCGATAAATACTATGAAATTGATTATTACAAATATAAAATAATATTGTGAACAGTGTTCTAGCATGCATTAGACACCAGCTAGTTATATCATAACTTATAAACAATGGTATGAAATCAAAGCAGTATTATGATAACAGCTGTTCACATCGTTATACGAGGAGTGTCCAGAAAGTAAGTTCCGTTTGGTAATAAAACCAAATCATCTACAGATAGAGGAAAATAATTTATTGTACAAAAATCTACAACCCTTAAACTATTTTTCTACATAGCTTCCGGAATTTCCCAGGCATTTGTCACAGCGTGGCACAAGTTTTTGTGTGCCTTCTTCATAGCAGGTTGCCGCCAGTGTTTTCAACCATGTGATGACATGTTCTTTCAGTTCATCATCGTTGTTGAAGCGTTGACCATCAAGGAAAGATTTCAGATGCAAAAAGAGATGGAAGTCGCTAGGAGCAATGTCAGTGCTACGGAGGATGGTTAAACCCGTCCCAATCGAAGTCCTTTAGGAGTTTTTTTGTCACATTCGCAGCGTGTGGTCGAGCATTGTCATGAAAGAAAACAACAAGAGAATTCTTCGGAGCTTGTCCTGCATTTCATGGCGCAGTTTTGCAAGCGTATCGCAGTAAACATATTTATTGGTTGTTTCACCTTGCGGCAAAAAATCAATCAGTAAAATGCCTTGTCTGTCCCAAAACACTATTCACATGTCTTTTCGAGATGTGAAGATTGTCTTGGGTATTTGTGTTGCTGGGGACAAAGTGTGCCTTCTTCCACCGATTGCCGTTTAGTTTCAGGAGTGTCATAAGCAACCCTAGTTTCATCCCCCGTGACTATATGAGACAGAATTTATCACTCTCTTTGTCATAACGTGTCAAAAACTGATGTACACTGCCCATCTGTTGTTTTTTTTTGTAGTTCCGTAAGAATTTTGGGCACCCAACAAGAGCAAAGTTTTCGAAAATCCAGTTTTTCAGTAACAACTTTATGAATTAGTGATCGTGAAATTCGCAGAAATTCGGTAGCAAGAGCATTAATTTTAAACTTAAGGTTTTCCTTAATCTTTTGTCAACTAAACGAACCAGTTCATCAATCCAAAGATGGACGTCCGTTTCGTTCTTCATCGTAGACTTGATCAAGCCCTTTATTCAACTGTTGGACCCATCTTCTCATCATTGAAACACTCTTTCCATTTTCTCCATAAACCTCGAAGATTTGTCGATAAATGTTAATTGGTTTTACGTTCTTTGCATTCAGAAAACGAATCGCAGACCTGATTTCACACGCGGGATTTTCAATCAACGTCGACATTATAAACAAGCGCTACAAGTGTACACAACCAACAGCGATCTCAAAATGGCGTCATTTCCTTCTCCTTGACGGAAACGGACGTGCGGGACTGCAATCGCACCACTGCGGCGGATAAAAATAAACGTGGAACTTACTTTCTGGACATACCTCGTAGATATGCCTAGTACATTATAAAATGTATTTAGTTTATCTTTGTAGTTAGTTTTGTAACATAATTTTGTGAATTATATAGGTACTGGTAATAGAACAAATATTTTCTATAAGAGTTATAAAAAAATGTAAGCTATTGTAGCATAGTGAGTGCAAAAACCATTTAATAATATGTTTCTCTCTATTACATGAAACAATTTCTTTTATACATAAAAACTCCGTTCCTACTGCACATACATCAGGATCTATGTAACAGCTACACCCACCATCCTACCAATCAGTCATCATTTCCATGAAAATAACAAAATATACATTTACATCGCTATGAGTGTAGATAGGGAGTGAACGGCTTGGCCACAAGTAGCTGATGTGATTGGAGAGCGAACGAACAATGGTGGAATCCTCTCATCTCATATAAGGATTAGTTTTCAGTTTTGATATATTTAAAACAATTGAACCTACATATAAATTGGTATAGCATTTTGTATAATTTGAATGACAAAATTGCCCATCTGTATTTACTGCACAGCAAGTAGATAAAATCTCAAACTGATTTTATTGTGTTAAAATCGACACGCGCAGTAATGTACACAAATATAATATCAAACTAACTTTTGCTATTTGTGGAAGTTTAATTTAAATGAGACAATTTACCAAAACCTTTAGTGTGTTCCAACATATTAAATTTGAATAAATATTTTATAATAATAATAATACCTAATTTCAGTGATGTCTGACTTATCCAAATCAGCGAGAGCTTGACGAGCGGCCTCCAACTCCGGCAAAGCCTCGGCTAAAACTTCTTCTGCTTCAGCTTTCTCTATAGCTATTTCTTTTGACTGGATTTCTATTTCTTTACTTTTTGCAGTGGCTATTTCCTTTTTAGCAGTGGCAATATTTGTGGCTGAATACAAAATTTATATTAAAATTAAATTTTAAAAAGGAAAAAGGTTTTTAAATAAGTGAAATTGTAAACAGACAATAAATAACAAATTGATTTAATGTAGTGTATTTCTTATAAGCAGGCATAAAGGCTAAAGTAATTCAAATGATCAATAATAAAACAAAGGGACGTTATTTTATTTTAAAGTATGCGGTTTCAAAAAACGGAAGAGCGAGCAAAGAATTTTCGAGAAACAAATTATGAGTCACATGACAAAATACATTCCAGAAAGAAAACCGGAACTACATAAGACGCAACAGTAAGGAAGAAATATCCCGTGATTCAGTTCTTCAATAGACTCCGACGTGAAAGCACGTTTGTCGTAAATCATTGAGGTTTTAATTTAAGTTCTAATCCAGGCTTAGCGAAGTACGACGCCGTAATTCATCGATAAAGTTCTGCTAAAAAAAACTTTTAACAAGTTTTAATAGTAAGTCAAGAGAAGTTCTTGGTTTGTATTTCAAAAGTTTGCAATATATTCGTCAATGATTTAATTGAGACGCGTAGTGATTTCTTAATTAAGAAATGCGGAGGTAAAGAAGATGTCTTAAAGTGTGCCAGAGATAGGTTCTAATAAAATCAAGCAGCAGATCGTCTGATGAAGTTCTTGTGGTTATTGGTGAAAGAAAGGTGTCATCAAATTGTATTTATTTGGGAGATCTAGTGAATAAACAGTGTAAAAAGTGTCTCCAAAAGATCTTCATAAGAAAGTGCCCCGTGGTGTTTGGATTATTTGAACTAAAAAATTACGCAACAATTGTATTTAGAATTATTTAGGTTGTCTGCATTTTTAAAATGTATTTCAAAATGCTATAACATCACTTTAATAACCAAAATATTGCTTTGAATTAGGTATAACTAAATTCACATAACCAATCATCATTAATTTACATTTAGTAATCACATTTCATTTTTTCCAAGTAAATCCACAGTCATCGAACCTAAAACGTTGAGAGTAAGGTTAAATTAAGAGATTTCTATTATAAAATAATGAAATAAGACGGCATCAGGCATAGATGTGTTTGACGAATTATTTAGGCGGTAAACTGTGATCAGCAAACGACAAAAATGTCTGCCTGTGGAACACAAGCAGCCAGATGATTTGAGGGGAAAAATCATCTGTGACTCTGACATCAGAGAAGTTATATGACATAAACATAACGATGAGAATTTTGATAGAAAAGGCAGTGGGCAGACATCTTGCTAAGTCATCTACTTTGTTTACATCTGGGACTTGAATATTTTTGAGGTTGTTACATTTGAATTTTGAGGTTATGATTATTTTTTTTAAATTTTAATTAACTGAAACATTGCAAATAATAGTAAAATTAAATTAAATTAACCCTTTGCGCTCGGAAGGCCAGTACTGCTGGCCATACGATATTCTCAGCCAGCTCTGAAGATTTATGGAATTAGACTTCCTCACAGCTCGGATGGCCAGGCTGACTGGCCGCTTACGATACTGTTGTCAGCTCTGCCGCTAATTTGACCTTGCGGCATCAACAGCTCTGAATTATTTTCCACTGCAATCGGAAATGTTGTTAGTGGGTATTTATTTCTTGTTTAACAAAATCATGGGCTTTTAGTAATACTTTTATTTTGCCATACAAAAAAGTAGATATATTATATTGTTATTGGTGAGTTTTCGGTTTAGGTGTAAATATATAGTTACAATATATTTTAATGAATAAAATAAACCATTGGGTCCATTGTATACAACTTATCTAACAACATTTTTAGGTAATTTAAAATAAAACAAAATCAAGTACTTGTTAACAAAACACACTTAAAAGAAATAATAAACTAATTAACTTTTGTTCTAATAAATGACTTCAAAATTTAAAAACATAGTCTAGTCCACCGCAAAAATTGCTGGTAAGGTTATAATGTAACGAATATTGCTACGTTTTGATACAACACAGACCAGAAAACAAGCGGGAATTAATTAGATTAAGATTTAAACTCTAGACTTGAGCACAATCCAGACAAAATGAAACTACTAAAAATAAATGAATGCAGGATTTGTGTGGCCAGTCCTGCTGGCCATCTGGGCGTTCGAGGGATTTTAACTTGTCCAGTACTACTGGCCATTCGATCTGAGAGGAACGTAACTTGCACCAACAATTCATACTTGACAAAGAAATAGCTGTAGCCAGCACTACTGGCGATCCGAGCCCAGAGGACTTATATTAAAAATCCTACCTGAGTGCAAAGGGTTAATAATTAATAATAATAATTAAATAAATTCTCATCGCACATGATTTTTAACTTGATTTTTTTTTAGATGTTATTTTGTTTTTATTTTGTAACGTCCTAAATGTTACACACAGTGGAAAAAAAACTTCGTATGATAAACACCAATTAAAACTAAATAATTCGAACACACAGCTGAACCGCTGTCGTGAGTTGAGCGAATTTCCAAAATTACGTTTAAATATTTCAGGGTTTAACCAACTATTTGAGAAATTGGACTGCTCGCAAAAGTGCTGCTTGTGTGTATGAAGTATATTAGTAAAATTTGTTTGCCCCCTCGGATTATCAGTTACTTCGCTACGTTCACAACAGACAAATTCGCTTCGCAAAGCTGCTCCATGGTAAAATCCCCAACGTGGATTTGAACTGAGTACTTTTATGGTATTTATGTTTTGAATTTGAAAGCACATTACAGTAACTAGTAGAAGTTAATTAGCACAAACAATTAGGCTTACCTTCTGTAATTTCTGCCAGAAGAATCTCACAAGCATGGGTTTTTTCAGCTACGACTACTTTTTGTACGGCAAGTTTTTCATTCAGAAAATCCAGTTCCACTCGAGCTTCGGCAATTTTCTTCATACCTCCCCCAAGGCGATCACACTGAAATAATAATGCAAGCGCGTATTGTAAATTTATTCCACACAGACCATTCAAACTCCTGCATGCAGGCCTACTTGCAGGACATTGTAGATTGATCATGGAGGAGCTTTGTCGAATGGTGTTCTGCTTGATCTGGCTGGACACCATACAGACATCTAGATAATTTATAAGTCTGCAACAACCTGCATGCAAGAGTATAAATGGCCTGCTTTATATAAATCAAAAGCAAAGTATATAATTATTAAAACAGTAGTGAACAATTCTAACACAAGTAATTTAAAACTACTTCAATGTCTCCATGTACAAGATAACTAACTCGGTGTAAAAATTACAAAAAGAATGTAATGAGATAAATAAATATGTCATTACATGAGCTTACCTGAGCCACAATGAAAGTATTCTTCTCTTCAAGCATTTTTAAATAAATATTGATAAAGTCGAGGAAATGTTTTGGCGTTAGGTAATTCTTACGACGGAGTTTAACCAAGAAATCTGCAGTAAAGTCTCCCACACTTGCATGAACGTGTACAATATGTTCCACTATGGACGTAAGATATTGTTCCGGAATCTTTGGCTCCTGTAATCAAAATTTTAACGTTTAATTTTTTTATAAAATTTTTTCCATAAATTTAAATTTTTCCAATTTTTTTTACAATAATTTGAAATATTTTCGGAATAAAAAGTAGCCTACAATATTCTAAGTCCTCTACACGTTGATGAAAGTATTGTCAAAATCAGTTAAGCCATTCCGGAGATTATCATGGCCAAACAAACAGACAGACAACAAATTAATTTATAAATATGAGTATAGGTTTTTATAATGCATGAATAACCATAATATGATCTTATGGTTTATATTTTGAAAAAGTTTATATTTTGAAATCAAACAGACACTCCAATTTTATTTATATGTATAGATAAGCCAAATTTTGATGTACTTCAGTCACCACAGAGACTAAATAATAATAAATGTGTGAATTTATGTTAGGTTTGCAGTAAATAGAAATGAAAATAAAAACACTGAAAAGACGAGCTATTTGATAACAGATAATATAATCATAACAATTTAAACGCTGACAACATATGACACTATTGTCATTTTAGTACTTGTAATGTGTAAATGTCCTTTTTATAAAAGCCATATTGTTCGGTAAAACTTTTATTGAATAAATTTTTATTCAGAGTGTTTAGATTTCTGGTGCATTTTTTTTCCCATTATGTAAGCTCCCGGATTGGAATGATAACAAATATTGAAATAGCTATATATTACCTATTACACTGTCTATCCAATCCTTGATTATTTGTTGTGTCTACCGCGGTTTTGGGGTTATCCCATCTTCCGGTCACTTATATCACATATAAAAATATATATTTAAAATTATTACAGTAGGGCGTCGAAAATCCGAACTAATTGGGACCGAGGGGGGTTCGGATTTTATCAATGTGTTCGGATTTTTGAAAACAACCAAGAAAATGTGCCATTCAGACTAAAATATACACCCTTTAAGCGGTTAAACAGTACAAGCAGTAATGTAATTACAATACAGTATGTAAGACTACTTACATTATTATGATTTAGAACAACCTGCACGTTCAGTAGGGTCAACATGATTACACTTGTAACTCCTTAGTTACAGTACAGTACAGTACATAATTAAAAGTTCACTTGTACATTATAGTTAACACAAACGAAAAATAAAAAAATACTGTACAGCTGTACACTACTGTATGTACGACACACTGTTATAATAATTATTTATTGCTAGCGCTAAAGCAGCTTATTAGCGAGACTTCCTGACAACCAGTCTGCTGTGAGGCCGTGTGAGAGCAGGTATTAAGAAGTGTTTAAAAAGAGATAGTAATGTCAAACTGCGATGAAGATTTTTGTGAAATTTTTAACGATACAATAATTGGAATTTGCGAAAACGAAAAAGAAATTTTTGGAGGGGCTGCCTCGGAACGCGTTCGGATTTTTGACGTTTCGGATTATTGACGTTCGGATTATCGACGCTCTACTGTATTTTAATTAATTATTTTCCTCTCACTAGTGAGGTTGTCGAAAACACAATAATTAGTTATACACAAAAACACAGTACACGAAACACAAATTACGACGTCAACTACGAACATGTTGCCTAGGCGCTGGTTAACTAGCTATTGAGTTATCTTTAAACTGCTGTGCGGGGGATGGTGGATGGACGTGTTGCGGTTGGCAAATGGAAACCGCCTTTTTTATTATTCTCCAAGTCGATTAGGGTGTCAAATAATATATTAAATTGGAACGATACCTTGTCATTCAGCAAATATTGTTTTTCAGTTTTGAAGGCTCTGTATATAGCAAACTACTCCCATGAAACTATGAATGAAGTGGAATATTGGAAAGGGGAGTGGATTATTGGAATATCAGTTTAAAGGATTGACGGGAAGAATGTTGGGCTATTGCGCATCTATCTCCTCACTAACTCGCCGGCAAACTCAAGTTAGACAGGCTCTAAGAAGAAATCTTTAATGATGTTACTCTATTAGGATATCCTTAATTAAAAATAATATGTAAAAGTAAAAAAGAAGCAGAATATCGAACAAGAAAAACTGTACAATTTTCTAGTTTACCCTGAAAATCTAAAATTGTTTAAAGTTTCTATTGAAAATTAACCAAAATATTTTAATTTCTGTACTTTGGTTAAACTTTTATGTAAATTAAAAATTTTAGTGCAAAATCAGTAAACATCATTCTTACTGCACCTCGTCTGGTTTTTTCATTATTTTTAGCCCTTGGAAGTTTTTTAGCCTAAGAATTTAAAAATTAGTTAGAATTGATTTTGAACGTTTGATTTTATAATTAAATAGCTAAATTTAACTTTTTTGTCAAAGAATACCTAAATTTCACATCCTGATCTACGGTCAATTTTGTCATACGAGAAGATATACAGTTTGTGTTCCGTTTGTAGAATATGAAAACCGTTTTCTGAACGAAGATTGGCTGGGTCAAGTGGGCCACATGTGTAGATATGCACTTAGTGTTTATGGCTTCCAATGTGGCCACTCTTAATTGCTGTTGATTGTTCTGTTTTGTTAAATATCCAACTAGTACTGTGTATTCTATGTGAGTTTATCCAAGCCCAGTGGTATTGAATTGATACGAGGAAATATGGGTGGGGTGTTGAGGCCGTATCGTTGAGTTTTAAAACAAATTTTCTAATTAAAACCTTAAATTTTATTTTTTTCCAGTAAACGTAAATTTTACACACTGGTGTACAGTCCAATTACAAAAGGTCTGCAACCTAAACTAATCTAGGCAGTAAAATAATGTTTATTGGATTACCTAAACCAAACACTTACATCTTTGAGAAACCGCATAGCGACTGCTACCAGAGCTTGATGAGGCCAAGAGAACATCCAATCTATACAAGTGTTGTTAACAAGACCAGGAAAGTTACGGCAACGTGTACGTAGAACATCTCCTGAAGGTGACATGGACAGAACTACGTGCAAGTTGTCAATACACATCGAGGTAAAATACTGCCAACAGTTGTCCCTAGAGAAATAACAAGGCATGTTTTAATTAATTCTGTAATTGCTAGAAGGCTTGAGATAATGCTGCACTGATAGATTGTTCTTTCACCATTGTTACCATATATTATAATACAAAATTATTACTAAATATTAGCTAGACTACATTGATGGGTTACTTGAAGGGTTACATAAGACAGGTTTAAAACATTGCTTAGTATTCCACTTATATTATAAATAGCTTATTAATTTTAGGAGGTTTAGCCTCCAAAATAGGATGTATTAATAACCGTCATCTGTGAAGGAAAGAGAGAAAAAATAAATAGAAATTGACGTTTTTTCATTAACAGTACGTTATTAAACTATTATAAATAGCTCAGTTAACTCATTTTTGCATGCTTTTCTTCAACTCACGGTCGCCTTGGCTCTTTCCGGATCGCCTCAGGCTGCTCCGTATAGCACATCGCGTTACGACTGCATTCTCGCAAACGTATATTAACCAAAAATTAACCCTCAGATAGGGAGAGGGGGGTTGGTCCTGAGGACCAAAAATTTTTGGAAAAATTCTATTTATGAATATAACTAAAAAAAGTAAAAATAAAATAAATTTTTTTTTTAAACATGCTTTTCTATCCATGAATAATACTCTTGCGAAATTCCGAAAACATCACACCACATGCTTTTTGGGTGTGTTTATTTTGTGAAAAGTAAAAAGATTGCAAGCTATCAAGTCTCATTACAATATCAGATTCGCTCAGGAAGAATTAATTTTATTTGTGGGTTATTTTTATTTTTTAGTTCCAGTCTATTTATGTTATTCATGGATAGGAAAGCACGTTTTAAAACATTAAAAAAAATTTATTTTATTTAACAAGCAGTGGTTCAGAAAAATATTTTATGAATATTCAGCCTAAAGTTGTCATCACATTGATCAAACAGTTGTTGCTTTGCTAAGTGAAAAATTACATATAAAGATAGATTACTATTGTTTTATTAAATTTATTAAAGTGATTTAATTTGTCACAGCTACCAAGACAGAAGTATTTAAGTTTCATATGGTTAGGATTGGGTATTTCGGGCAAACTTGGTGTTACAGGTGGAATTTAATTTATGAGTTTAATTATGAAAATGCAAATTTTTGAAGGTTTTGTTTTTGATCTCTGCATGCGATTAAAATTAATAATTATGTATAAAATTTGACTTTGCATTTTAAATCTTGTTGTTTGTGATTTAAGTAAGTTTAGCATTTTTTATTTTTATTTTGTTTTTACAGTTAGGTTACCAGTATATGCTTTATGGAAAACATAAATATTTGTTTATTAATTTATATTAAGTAAATATCCATACAGTTTATAGGTTAATTTGTTTACAATGTTTGTGTAAATAATTTTGTTTGTAATAGAAACCTTATTATTCTCTCCATCATTTATGTCCAAACTGTCACTCATTAACTCAGTTTGGTAAGTTTATGCTAAATAAAAGCTAGAATATATGAATTTGACAATTTTATATAATATATAATTACTTTGTGATCCCAAATCCTGCAGATTTGGCAGCATTGCGAACTTGACCAATGATTCCATCTTTGTCTTCGTCAGAAAATAGAGCGGGGATCATACCAGTCATTAAAACATTATTTATCATTTCCAGAAAACCTGAACAAAACTACAAGTGTTATTTCTATGAATAGAAGTTTAAATCTCTTAAAATACATTAAATTTCAGAAGACTAGATAAGAATGTATACAATTTCATTTAAATCGTAATCATTCGCAGTTATAACGTTGTTAGAACTACATTCAAACTTGTAAAACATTTTTAAACAATACTATTTCTTGTAAGTAACTCTATAGTATCAGCATTTGTGGTAAAAACAATAAAAACTTAAACATGTCGTCGTAATATGAACAAATAATCAAAATTTGTTCTTTAAGGAATAACAAACATTGACTTCAAAACGTGTGTGATAATTTGAATGAACTATGATGCTGCAACGCTAACTATGGTTTTTGCTTCTGAAAAAAAAAAACACAGCTGTCATAATTTTGTAAGTGAAATAAATGTAAAGTGGGCAGGAACTGATAATTAGCTGAAATTGTATTTTTATTTTGTTTAAATCAAATCACAATTTTTTTTTGTAGAGAATATTTCTTCAGTCTTTTTGTAAAGTTGTCTGTTAACCTTTTCAATCTTTCTGTTAAAATTTAATTGTTTTAATATCGATAGTTCTCATGAAAAGTTATGAAACTATGTGGTACAAAACTGAATTTCAATTGTTATATTTGTTTGACAAATCGTTGGGAACCCAAACCTCTTAGTGCTCTTGCTGGGCATAATAAAACTCGAGTATTAGTTCAGTAGATTGCAACTAATAATAATTCGACCACGCAGATGAACCGCTGACAATTATGTTTATGTTTTAGGGTTTCAACCAACAATTTGGGAAATTGGTCTATTCAGGAAGGTGCTGAATAGTTGCAAAATGCTTCGCACGCCATTCCACATATTGGGAGCATTTTCAACATACAAAGCATTGTGTGCTTCGCACGCCATTCTGCATATTGGGACTATCTTCAATACACAAGGAATTGCGTGCTTCGCACGCCAACCCCACGGAAAACCAACAACATGGCTTTGAACCAGATACTTTTATGGTATTTTACGTTTTGATCGATTTTGGGGGAACCAAGCGAGCTATAAGGTCGTGTACAAAAACAAAATTTGCAGAATAACATCCTACATTTATATTTTTTGAAAAAACTCTAAAAAAAAAATCACTCTCGTAGGAAAAATCTCAAAAAATAGTTACTTTTGGTCAAAAAATGTGCTTCCAGTAGTAGGATTTTTTTGGCTAACGAACTCGTCCGAGTGACGTAGACAACCAACATTTGTACCAAATTTGGACCAAATCAAACTTACAATGCGGCCGCTAGAGTGTGAATACATATATACTTATATATATACATATATATATATATATATGATTTTTAATGACACCCCAAAACGTGTTCTGGGGACCATGATCGATGCTCATTTGCTACTCCTGACCTTGGGTCTTACCATAAGGGCCACTGCAATACCTCATTTTTTCTATGGAAATTCGCTAAAAAATAGGCTTTTTCAAAATTAATAAGTGACATTAATGCAATGGCTTGCAAAACTTGTGTAACATCACAGTTTCTACGTAGAAGGTTCAGATAGCTCGCACTACAGTAGGCACTTGATGACGTCAGAACCTATTCAACTGTGAGTTGCCTTAACGTGTTTAAAAAAAAAAGCTTTTTTTGTGATATATCGCAACATTATATTAAAATGTTCTTTAAAATTATCCACAAACAATGATAATGAGATGAAAACTGACAGTGCTAAATGTTTTTAGGCTTAACATAACTCTCAACAAGTATGAAGTCAGTTACAACGGCTAATTAATTAATTAATAGGTGTAATTAACTACTCGGTAATATCAGCAGATTGTAAGGTAATATTTGTGTTAGACAGTACATTAGTTGAAACATTACCTTCTTCGGCTACTTGAGCGCCTGTGAAAAGAAACACAGTAGGTTTCTTCATCACACCAATCTGTAAAAACAGCTTCTTCATGTCTTCTTTAAAAGCCGCTTCGTTGTAGCCTCGACTGAGGGTAATGCCAAACATTTCACAGCCTGCAAATGTATAATGTGCATAAACAACGCTAAATTTGTATTATGCCTTTGAACATATATTTTATTTGTAGCATGAATCATGTTAGTTTATATTATTCTTTATATTTATAATTTTGTTATTATTGTCTTTATTATAATTTTGTTATAAATTTTGTAATTATTTATGTATTTTGTTGATGGGTTCAGTAGAAGGGGCTTCATAGCCTCGACTGCGCCCAAATAAAGGCGATAAACAAACAAACAAACAAACATATATTATTGAGTTTTGTATGTATTTTTCTCTAAATCAATTCTTTAACAATTTATTACATATGTAAGGAAATGAGAGAAAGAGTATACCCTGCAGCTTACTATATAGGTTGACCAGATTTCCCATGTCAAAAAGGAGGGCACTCTGAATGTAGATTTTTTTTATATGCGATGGAAAAACCAAAGAAATATTATTAAAATCGCAAAAAAAAGAATAATAATGAATATGTTTCGATCATAATGATTATTAACCAATAATTACTTGGACGTATTTATGCAAAAAGGAACCATTCCACACTGACTTTAAACTGAGATAAATTGATTCAAAGTTAACAGTAAATTGTTATTTTGTTTATTGTGATGCAAGTATGGTTTTGGTTTTTAATAAAGGTATATTTTTGTAAATCAATTAGACTTAAATAAACTGTTGCAGTTTTAATACATGAAGCAAAATGTGGGATGGTTCCTTTAGTTTTTCTCATAATTGGCAGCAAAACGTGACCGTGTTCCTTGGTTCCATTCGAATTTTAATATAATTGTGTTTAGGAATAGTTAGACCACTTGGTTTTAAGTACATAAAGGAACCAAAGCAGGAATGTTGATAATAAAACAGCTGTATTTCCTAGTTATTTTTAAAAAAACCTGTTTATATAAGACTTGGTTCTTTTTTGTAAAATACAGAAACAATTGAGCTGAACAACATGAGCTTATAATGTTAAAAGCTGTGGGATGGTTCCTTTTTGCATTACTACGTCTATTTATAAATGCTAGTCACTATGTATAATAACTAAATCAGCTAATAATAACTTTTCCAGAGCCAACAACATATATTATACATAATAACTAGATACGGTGATTATTACAGCCTCATTATCAATTTAATCAAATTCTGTAGATATTGTAGGTAATTTAAAAACAATAACGCAAATTATTACACATATGTATAATACTCAAACACATTTCAATGACAAAGTCGTCATCCTCAGTGATACATGAGCTATAAATAACAAAGTATAACTAGCTTAAGGATTAAGCTCATGTATCACTGAGGATGATAACTTTGTCGTTAAAATGTGTTTCATCACTAAACGTTAAGTTTTTGAACTATTTGTGTTATTGTTATTATTATTAAATAATTCCTTCTCACTTGGCAAGCGCTAAGTTTATTAATTATTACACATAACTGCTAGCTTAATTACTTTGAGTGTAACTTAATCGCCCATGTGCAAATACAAAACAGTCAAGGGTAGGCCTATACGAAATGAAATCGTAGCTAACTTGGCAAATCATTTAATTACAAATAAAGGCTAACCTGCGGTGAATGCTGCTAGACGAGTAATGCAGTTCTTGCCACAACCACCTACACCAACTATCATAACATGGCCTCGATTCATTCGCAGCACTCGATGTACCCTGGTCAGATGTTCAAGAGCATCATCAAAGAGGACCAAGTTCATCTTGGTATAGTGTTCATTATACTCTTCTATTACCTGTACAACGTAATATGAAACTAGGATCATAAACATTACTATCAAAATAATAATTATTAAGGCATTCAATATTGCTTACCTCTTGGAAGTTAAATCTTTCCCACATAAGACTTTCAGGATAATCTATCAGAAGCAACATTATTAAAAATAGTTATTAGCATAGGCGTAACCAGGACGACCGAATGGGGAGGGGTTACAACAACCAGGGGGAGGCGTATGGGAAATTGTTTTAATTTAAGATGCAAAATAACACATTTTAGGCTTCCCAAAATTTCTTTAAAATAATATTGGTATGTATACTTTTCCACTTCTAATTTTGTGATTCAGGCCTATTTTAGAATAGCAACCATGACTCACCCCCCCCCCCCCCGCGCCAACTCATCCCAAGCGCTGTCTCTAACCCCAAAGGCCAGGAGCACACCAGAACGTAGGCGTTTTTTTGTCGGCTGCGGATTAGTTACCGTCGCCGCTCATAAAATTAAAAATGTGCACGCAGGGCGGTAAAATTTCCGATGCCGTCTAAAAGCCTAACTCATTGGGATTCATTAAACTGAAATGTCTAGTTCATCAATCATAAAGTTTATTATGTAATATATTATTTCTTTTAATGTTTTATTGATATGAACAGAGAGCAACTCTCACTTTATTGTTATTCCATCGCGAATTGTAAAGAAAGCAAAAAAATATACTTATATTTCTTATAATCAATAAATAAAAGAAGAGAAGATTTTGGAGCATTCTACACTGTGTTTCCTGATTTGAGGAATTAGAAGAAACATTTTTCAATTATTTAAGAATGTCAGTTTTGTCATTTGATGAACTACACACGCGGCTAAAGTAAAGTATTCTACGAAAAAATACTAAAATAAGGAAAGTTGGCGTGAATTTGGTCACGTTTGCCACTGTTTTAACGGAGACGATGGAAAATCCGTCAATTGTAGGGGCAACGAGCGGCTGCACAGCTACTGTCAGCGGTAAATAAACCAATAGTTTATTTTTCCGACCAATGTGTATGCTCTAATATTCCCCTTCGCGCCACTGTTGATATGATTTCGACAGCAAATAATCCGTGGCGGACGAAAACTCTGTGTGTGTTCTAGGCCATACACTATACGGCATCGTATATCAAATGAAGTGCCAGCATATCGAAGCTAATGTCAGCAATATATTGATAATTTATTGTAGCTTGACATTTGCATAGGAGATGAAAACAAGTTACAAATTAAATATTTTATTTTGCATGTCCTTTTAAAACTTCCTTGTTTGTCCCTCTGTTGTTGAAAGCGGTCGAGGAAAGCGGCGCCTTAAGGTGCATTGGATATTTGACATCCCTTAGTTCTACTGGTCTCTACACAATAGCCCTAGGGGATATAGCTGTGTATGATCTTGTTTTGATCATGAATACAACTAAATTTAAAGTGTAGTATCATTTCAAGGATATAAATACTTGTAAGTGTGAGAATACCAAACTCACTAAAGGCCTACATGCAAGATTGTAATGCTATTAATCCATCTAGAATTCGTATAGAGTTGTGTTGTACAGCAAACACTCTTCACAGTTTTTGTAAAGAACTTCCCCTGATTACAATTACATAACTCATTTGTGGATATATTAGTACATAAAGGCTGTTTATAGAATTAAACTATTGCAAAATATTGTTTTAATTTGTTTTAGCAAAAATTTTAGCACTAATGATGCCAGTATACTTACTCCAACAATGAGTCTATTGTCTATGAGGAGATTCGAGAACTTTATTGAATTTACTTCTTTGAGTTTTTCTACTTTTAGAACAATGCAAGACAACTTTCAGTTCTTTGTTTTATTTTCAAACGCATACATTTAGTTTAGACATAATGTATGTATAGCTTCCTGGATTGTATATTATGAATAATATGTATTAGGTTAATTACCTTGTATATACTCAGTCAATCAATCCAACTTGGTTCCTATATGGTGGCAGTAGAATTGGGTTCTTCAATGAATCGGTAAACTTATAGATGTTTCAATACGTTTATTGATCGTTACAAACATCTCTGTTGATTCCGTACTATTCTAACTAAATTAACGCCATGAGGCCAAAACAAGATTAACCCCCACTTGTTGAGTCTACTCGCTGACGCATTCACTTCTAGACTACTAACTCTATGCATCTCGTGATGCTTCCATTCAGCGTCCCCCCTCCCTTGGTTAACTATGAACTGTTTTCTTAGCAAATGTACCTTCTAGCCAATAATATACTATGTCCGCTGTTAGTGGACCTTTTATTATTACGAGGTGAAGGGTACCTGTCACACACACCCTTCAAGGAACACATAACAAGACACACAACAATTGAGCAAAGGTCCCATTGTACACAGCATCTTATAAGATCGTAAATATACATCCATAGACTATAATTTGGAAATACTCCATATTTGCAAAAAGGGCCGTCTACTGTCAGCACTCGAAGAGTTCGAAATATACGCCGCAACCAAGAGTGCGAAACAAAATCTGTTTAATGATATAATTAATTATCGGTTCAACGAACTATACAACACAGTCAAACGATTGAGGGACCCCACCAGATTACACGACACGTAGACCGTTTAGTACAATACCGACGGCCGGCCGGCATACACATTTGACTCTTGTGTACCGACGTCAATATTGGTTCGCGTACTTAATTAAGTAAAAAATTATTTGTGGTATCGTAACATGTTTATGTGATTATATGTGTTAGTGTTTTTTAATCTAATTTACCTTTTAACTATTTAACTAAGTTTAATGTGCCAATAAGAAGACGACGCCTTAGCAGGCTAAACAACTTTATTTTGAATATGTATCTGATGATGACGGCATAGCCATCGA
The DNA here is from genome assembly GCA_018207615.1 of Philaenus spumarius. Taxonomy (NCBI): domain Eukaryota; kingdom Metazoa; phylum Arthropoda; class Insecta; order Hemiptera; family Aphrophoridae; genus Philaenus; species Philaenus spumarius. Next base: position 128,138 of record JAGFPH010001250.1, on the reverse strand, counting down.
AACCGGGAAACCAAGTTGGATTGATTGACAAAGTAATACAAGGTAATTAACCTAAAACATATTACACATTTAGTTTCATCAGAATTGACTGATAAATTATTTTCAGATAAATACAGAGTTTTCTTTGAAAGTTAATGTTGTATCATCAGAAAATTGGGTTAGTTTATCTAAAAAAGTAGTTGATGCTAGATCATTTAATATATTAAAAATCAAATCGAACCAAACACTAAGGCCGGCCGCACACTTATCCAGCAAAAATTCTTTAAGCAAAAACGTTTTTGTTTTAAGCGAAAACATTCTGCTTAACGTTGAAACATTTTTGTTTAGTCCAAGTGTTTACATATCCAGCAAAACTGCTTTAAGCAAAAACGTTTTAGCTTGAAGCAATTTTGTTTTTGTTTTTACTGAAAACAATTCAGAACTGAAATTATTTCCTTTGGGGTTATGTTTACAACTTTAATAAATATAAGTTTTGTAATATTAATAACTTCAAAACCATTTGATCTATCAATATGAAATAAAAAGCAATTAAAAGATAGTATTTTTTATCTTTCTTTGAATATATAATAACGTATGTAAATAAACATTTTTATCAAATAGGCCTACAGTTTTATAATGCTTATTATTGTATACATTTACCAAGTTAAAAATCCCCGTCAGCATAGTTAGGTAGGCCTAGATAAATAGGCCTTAACATTGTTTTTAAATAGTATGTTTTTAAAATTATGTATTTCTGATGTGTATCTAATTAATTAGCCTGTGATTTTTCACATGGGCTTACTAGTGTTTATAAATAACTGTTTGATAAATTTAGATTTAATATTGATGATACAAATGATACGCGCATGCGCAACACCAAATGTTTCGCTTTCCAGCAATGGTCGTTGTTTGTGAGACGAGCACTGCCAGTTCTGCTTAAACGTGATGGATTACGCTTCAAAGCGTTTTTGCTTCTTGCTTGATCACGCTTAAATGTGTTTAAACGTGCTGTACAGCGTTTTTTCGTTTTGCTCCATCGTGCTCAAACATGCTGTACAGCATTTTGTATTCACGCTAGATAAGTGTGCGGTATTCCTATCTTACACATAGGAAATAAATGTTCGAGCAAGTTTAAACAAAAACGTTATTGCTTAAAGCAGTTTCGCTGGATAAGTGTGCGGCCGGCCTAAGTCTTGATAAACACCCTTATATCAATGTTTACAGTTTTGTCAGCCTTTTTGCTTGAAAAATCTGTTATTTTATGATTCCGGTCATGGATTTCCTTAGTTGTCCTGCCTAGCAAGTATAGCATACTTTATGATAGAAACTACCATGTAATACACCACAATACCTCTTGAAATAGATGGTATACAGCATCATAATCCAACAAGTCTTCGTAGTCCCTAGGTTCATCCTCAGACATAGCATTACGGAAGTCTCCAAATAAGATTGGATCTCGCATGGAATATTCCAACTGATCTGGGAAGTAAGTTGTTATAGTTTCTTCGATATGTCTGTGCATAAGTGTTTGGTCCTGTCAAATTTCCACAAGTTATTTTAATATAATGGTTTATAGATAATAAATAGACTTTTACTTTTAAAATACTAAGTTATTCTGTTATTCAGTATTAGAAACTTACTTCTTTGTTGATTAGCCTGTCGCAAATAACCCTTGTGAACTCATTTCTCCATACTCTAACCAGATGTTCGGGCAAACTGTAGAACGTTGGTGAGGTGAGCGATAACCCAGATATAATCCTTGACAGATCTCTCAGGTTAAAGATGTAATGAAATTTCGAAGGCGTTGGTGGCAGTTCAACTACGATAATCTAGAAAAATATATTATTTCTTAAGTTTAGTGAAACAACAATTTGAAGAAAACACATACAATTAAACATCAGTAAAACAACAATTTGAAGAACAGTTAAAGAATTGAATACAAATTACTTTATATAGATGTAGAGTAGCCGTAACAATGTTTGCTACAATCTCTTGCACTTCAGGTGTAAAGGGTTCGGTATGTCCTTTAAGTATAGACAAATATATATGTGTGACCGTATCATCCGATGGGAAAGTCATGTTATATACAGAAAACATGGATAAAAATCTTGGGTCAACTTCATTACGTCCTCCTCCTGCTTTACCCATAGCAGCAAAGAAACCTGTAATCAAATAAAACAAGTTATTCGTATTGCGGTGTAGCTAAAAATGGTTTATTAAATAATTATGTCAATTCCCAAATTGATAAACCCTGATATCTGGATGAGAGCTTAATACATTAAATATAAAACGGTCATTATTAGTCGAATAGCATTAAATTAGTGCAAAATGAAAATTCAACCTGTGTTTTACTGTTAGTTGTTGTGTTATGTGATCAAGTAGTCCAATTTAATGTCAATAGTTACTTACTGGAGCAGTGGTTTTACATCACATGAGTTTATTGTTTCAATTTTTGCTACCATTTCTGTGGTTTTACGGTATACTGTTAGTTTTTAATACTCTTACACATAAACATTTTTTTTAACTATCTGGCAATACAAAAACAATTTTCCTTAGACATGTATGAAAAAAATCATATATAGGAATAGATACGGATATAAATATTACCATGAGTTATAAAATTTATACTTCAAGTCATACATTCAAATGCCCACCAGTTCTAGAAATAAAAGATTTGTTTGTGCAATACAAATGAATGTGATTAAAAATTTGTGTTTCAATCTGATTTTAGTAATATTTTTTTAAATTAAAAGCCATAAGAAATTAAATTTCAGTTATGTACTTGATTATTATGTATAAAATTGTTTTCTAAACTCTTAAACCGACTGGTAACAGAAGATAACTTCAAAGTTTTATCTATTAGAGTTATTTAATTTATTTATACACAATGAAATAAGTTCATGAAATTTCTATATTTATAGTACAGTATTTTACCTAATATTTAGCCCGTCGTGTGACTTCGTTATGTTGTCCTATTTATGATACGTTTCGAGATGGTAATCTCATTTTCAAGTACATATTATCACTTTTCAGGTCGTCATATCACATATATTATTTCTCAAGGCAATTTTTTTGTCGGTACGCCATAACTTCCTTAATACATCACCAAATTACATGAATGAGGCATAATTTTAAAGCTTTCCTTAACCGCTACACCGGAAAAATATACAAAATACAATTATACGAAAAAATAAAAAAAAATAAAAAAAAAATAAAAAGAATCCGAAAGTAAGAGTAATGTAAGATCAAGTAAGTTGTAGGGATATTTTCCTGGCGTTGGCAACACTGATGATAACAATACCCAGCTGGAGGGATGCCGTTACGCCACTACATTGCTATTTTTAATTAATATACGTACTATACGATACTGAATATATGGTGTGTACTTTAATTAAGTGGGATTTATGTAAGTTAGAATGCGAATGCTTCTAGTGGGTCAGCTAGTATTCATAAAAACACAAACACATCTAATACAAAAAGTATACGATTTTAGTTGGTTGATGTTCACCATCGCGTCGTCTATGATAAACTAAACTAAACTGCCTACTTTGTACGGTAGTTATTGGCCAGTTCTATCTTGATAACCGAGAGCTGTATCATATAAGTCGTTGGACTGAAATGACAGCTGATCATTTAGTAAATTGTTTTGGTTGTGTCTGAATTCTTTATAAATTTTGAATTTTTCAATAGTGTTCATTAATCTTCCCTTTATGCAATAATAAAGAGGTGTCAAATTGGTATATAAATTTGTGTAATTATAGTCTATTAAATACTGTACGTAATTTGACTTCACCTTACCAATGTTAATGTGCGGCAGATGTTCTTTAAACGCTCTGCCTGTCTGTCCAATATAAAAGCGGTCACAATCGTTACAGTTTATTCTATATACACCTGACTTCCTTTCTGTTGGTGTCAGTTGTTTATGTCACAATATTTTATTGAGCATTGTTGTCGGTTCGAAACGTGATGTTGATTTTATGTTTCGCAAAAATATTTTTTAACATAATAGGAACAATGTTATAATATTTGACCGAGACAAATTTATTAATTTCCTTGTTCTTACATGGAATGGATTTCTCTTTGTTTTACTTATGTTTATGTAATAATTTGTCTATCATTGAACTATGGTAGCCATTCTCTTGTGCTATAAATTTTATGGTGTTTAGTTCATCATGGAAGTCCTGTTTATTTAGCAGTATAGTGAGAAGGAGGTGGATAAAGCTGTTATATGCAAAAACAATTTTTGAGAGATGCGATGGTGTGAATGTACATGTATGGTTGTATGAGTAGTTGTAGGTTTTCTGTAAATTTTGTAGTTCAGCTTATCTAGAATTTTGTTTATGGTTAAATCAAAAAAGTTCAGACTGTTATTTAGTTCGGTTTCTATTCCAAATTGGATTTTTCGATTGACCGTATTAATGCGGCTTTTCAACCTTTCCGCCTGACGTAATGTGCCGTTGAAGGTATCAACATATCTTGCATAAAATACAATTTTCTCTCTAAGCGATTACGCTCAGACATTATAAACTCGTTTTCAAAATGGTTCAAATATATTTCAGCCAGTAGACCAGATAAGGGCGAACCCATAGCGAGACCCTCCTGTATGAAAAAATCATTCTCAAATGTAAAATAATTTTGTTTTAGTACAACCTTAAGTAGCACCAACAGTTCATAGATTTTTTGGATAGTGACTTAAATTCAAAAATCATCAATCTATATACAAGTAAAAAAATTTATTTTTGTGTACAAGATGTGGTTGAGAAAAGACCGGACCAGTGGTATAAAATCTTTATTGCTTAGTTTTTAATACAAACGAATTTCTGTCAATTTGTGAAAAACATCACATTAAGCTCAAAACTCTCAAATTACTTACAAATATCCTTTAATTGTTTCCAATTGAGATCTTTCCCTCTGTCGTAGAACCCTCCTTTTTCAAATAACAATTTCAACAAAGCAATGGGTTGCTGAGTGCCATAGTTATCCACCTGTATATAATTAAAACGTTAAACAACATAAATAAACAACAATACGAATCCTGTTAAAGCGTTTCGTGCTGAGCCTGATTAAAGCCGCAAAAAATGTCCATCGCCATGACTTTTACCGCACATGCAGTATTTACTTTACATTGGAAAAGAGGAGATTTAGTCATTGCCTATGACCATATTACCTCAGTAGTTAGTAGAGACCCTTTTAAGAGTACTGTTAGCATAGCCTAGGAGAATATCGACTACAAAGAAAGTTATAGGCGTTAAAGCCACAAGCTCGATCCGAGGGCGCCAACTTGCTAGTCATTGCTAATAGAAAATGGTGTAGCACGGAAAGTGTTAAAAATATTCCACAAACTTAATTAATCTAGTAAACACATACAAAAAAAGATAACAATTTATCTAATAGTTGAACAAAATACTATTGATGGTTTCAAAAAAAGAATTTATAAAGGTAAGATTATTTAAACCCTTATACGGTATGTATTTCAATTACATAGTCATCATCATAAGATTGTTGCACTACTAATCTATAAATATAATGTGGATCTGCTTTTCCTAATCCTGACCAGTTGACAGCATGGGAGGAATGCCTACAATCTATTTCAAAGAAACATGGCTAACCTCAAAAATAAATGTAATAAACATTAATTAGAATAAAACTTAAATATGCAATTAAACTTTCAAATTTTTTAAACATGTTCAAAAATTAGGACATAAAATTATAAATAATGAAATATTACCTTATTTGGTGATTTTTTTGGAATTATTTAAGAAGACATTTCAAAGAAGTAACTCTAGTGCACGTCTTCAAAATATCGAATCGAAATGTCATTTCGAGTACTTTTGTTTCAATGTGCAACAATCACTTTATTTTGAATATCTGTTATGGTTCCTAAACATGTCGTCTTGAATAATTCGAAAAAAATCTAATGACGGACCAAATAAGGTAATATTTTATTATTTATTAACTAAAAGTGCCTTAGTGACATACATCAAACAAGCAAATTTAAAAGAACATTGTTCCTGTCAGTTGGACAACATAGATGTGATTTTATATGCGACAAATTATTTTTTCTCCACTTCTTATGTATAGTGTTGTATCCTGAAATACGTGTTTTTAAATTCTCTTCAGTTCTGCACTTGAAAACATTCAAATTGCATCTGTAAAATTCTATCTTAAAAATAAATATCGTGAGGCTATGAGCCAGATAGACGAACATGACAAAACTACAAGAATCCAATAGCCTTCAGAACCGTATAATTCTGTATACACTGTAGGCATTCACAATGACAAAAAAAAAAAAACATAAATTTACCTGTGGCATGTTGAGATCATCAATAAAGCAGATTAATTTCTTGCCTACTGGTGGCCCGAAAACATCTTTTGTCCGTTTTTCAACTGAAGCTTCCAAGTTGCGTTGGACATCTAGTGAGGTTGTTCTTGAAGAAAAGTTTACCATTACTTGCATCTGGAATGATTTAATATTATATCACATACTGTAAGGGTGTAGAAAATGTCAGGATTTCTTGGCTTCAAAGATCAAAAAATGTTTGACTTCTAATTTTCTGGTATTGTCTACTTTGTGTAACTTGGAGGTTTTCAAATATTGATAACATTTGCAATTTATACACTATAGTCACTAACTTTAAAATTTCTAATAGAAATTACTACTTTGAATTATGTTTTTAGATTTTATACATAATTTTAAGACTTTTATTCTTTTAATTAAAATACAAGTGAAAAACAAGAACCAAGACCGGGATTTAAACCCGGGACCTTTACGCTCTACCGACCGAGCCCACCCTGATCACTCCAGATATTAGTTGATGTTATCTCACTCGTACGGTTTTACTGCATTTTAAATTAACCCTTGCTCAGGAAGTGTGTAACCGAAAAATTTAAATAATAATAAATAATAACACCACTGTAAGCTACAAAAAGAATTAAGGTTGTTTTCAATGTCGTATACACGAGGTATTCAGTTAATTGGTTCAATAATTGCAGTAAAACCGTACAAGTGAGATAACATTGACCAATATCTGGAGTGATCAGGGTGGGCTCGGTCGGTAGAGTGTTACCACGGAATTGTAAAGGTCCCGGGTTCAAATCCCGGTCTTGGTCCATGTTTTTTCACTTGTAATTTAATTAAATTAACCCTTGCTGAGGAAGTGTGTAAGCCGAAAATTAAAAACTAGTCTTGACATAATTTGTTAACAGAAATGAAATTTACTTCGAGGTCATATTGAGTTTAATTATTTGTTTCTTTTTCTAAACTGACACACCTCAGATAAATGTAGTGAGTTGCCTTTGTTTCGTTTGTACATTTTTTCATTTAAATGTTTTAAATGTCTACTTTTTATGGTGAAACTTGATAAAACAAGTAATTTAAAGAATTGTTTAAATGGAAATTATTGTTTTATCCGCTATCCCCAAGAAGTTAGAACTTTTCAAAAAGCATAAAATCAAAATTTCACATCCAACTTAAACGAAAATAGTTGGCTTTATCAAAAATACACAAAGAACAAAGAAGACTTGCAATTATGTAATCTTATGTGTTTCTGAACCTATGTACTAATAAACTATTGAAATATTGTTGTAAAATTTTAATTCTCCTGAATGTCAATGAATTATATCTGTTAATGTGACACCTACTTTTAATATTTAAATTATTTATTATTACAACTATTATACTGTGTTAAATTTTAGTGTTTGTAATTTTTGTTGGTTACCTGCACAATTATATTTTTGTTGACAGATAAATAAATTAGTTTTGTTTGATTTCATAAGAATCTAAAACGTTAAGAAAATACCGGTACACTTTAAAATAAATAAGAAATTATTTACAATAAAAAGCATTACTCACATAGCGTTCTGGTTCGAGATGTCGCAAAAACTCCAACATCGTGGCAGTCTTTGAAGTTCCAGTTTCGCCTACTAACAGAACAGGCCGTTTCACCTGTAATCAGTCGCATATATTGTATAACGTACTGATACCCAAGGGAAACTACATTAGTAATAGAGAGTCTACTGTATTAATAAATACCAATAATTATAAAAATAAACATGAAATTAACAAAAACTGTCAATGTCACAAGAAATACAACTTTACTAAGTTACTTATGTTTTGCCATCTGGTATTTATAATGGTCTTCATATGAAGCATAAGGGAGACTGAATTTGATGTTTCACCAAATAATGGCCATTTTAACTTTAAAATATTGAACATATTTCAGAGTAAAATTAATTTAAAAGAAATGTTCCATAATGTTCCAAATAGGTTTTATGTGAATTTCATAAGTGATCATAAATGTAAAATTAATTTTGAATCAATCATATTAGCCACGGATCAATTATATAATTATATTATATTGAATGTGAGTACTCACGTCTGTTGATCCTTTTTGTTTTCTTTCTCAATAAAACAATTGCAATTTCGGGCATGAACCATCTTGTTCCAGCCATGAAACCGGGAGTACCATCTTAAACAACTGATGCGGTGTGCACACCAATGCTCGTATAAAAAAGTGCGTGTTTTGACTCTAACGATCTCCACACGGAGTGAAATATATGTGTGTTTTTGTGTTCTTGTGTATGTGATATGGTTATAAAAACCTGATGATGGGTATTTCATGCCCGAAATTGCAATTGTTTTATTAAGAGAGAAAACAAAAAGGATCAACAGATGTGAGTACTCACATTCAATATAATATAAAGTAAATTAATGACTATAATATTAAAAATTAAGTTTTTTTGACGTTGCTTGAATTATATTGTATCTTGTTTAAAAAACATACTATAAAATAGTCTTGCTAAATAAAACATTGCAGTAAAAGAGAATCTAGCTAATTGTATATTTCTTGAGATTCAAACATTTTTGTATATTTCAAAAATTAAAAATGACAACATAAACATGTTTAAGTTAGAATTGTTCTTCATGAAAATATAGCAAAGGTGTAGCATAGCCTTAAAGTATAAATCTATTTTTCTAAATGGTATAATTATAGTGACATGAACATAATACCTTGTGAAATACACGTCCTCTGAAATAATACTGTCAGACATAGAACATAAAATGATTTCAATAAATACAGTATAATAAAAATTGATAACAACATATTAGCTATGTACATTCGGTGTTGCTCAGGTCAAATTGAATGTGTTACAGGCAGGCAATTCTTATAAAAAAAAACTTTATAAATCTCTTATATAAAATGCAATGTCCTGACTGATGATCAACGCAGAGCC
>JAGFPH010001250.1:58080-108997 GCA_018207615.1 Philaenus spumarius | reverse complement strand
TTTATATATTTGTTATTTTTTTTTATTTGTAAGCAGAAGCTATATTTTATTTTTGTAACGCATAACGTTACACCCAAAAGTATCTTTTGAAGCAATCTGAAATTTTGAGTGTCACCTAAAAATGGGGGATTTTGGGGGCAACTCAAAATTTTTAAATAGGAAGTATGGTCATGAGATACTTCATTTTAAAGGTCTATTTAAGTCTAGGAAAATGACATAAAGAAAATACAAATCAGACCACCCAAAACAAAATGGCGGCCCTAAACGTGTTGAAATAGATCGACATAAAGTTGCTAATATCTCGAAAAAGAAGAGTTTTTAGAAAAGATTTCAAGAGACAAAAAACATTTATTTCAAAGTGGTTGACCTAAACAATTGCTTCCAAATCGATTTTGTAAATTTTATTTTTTACAAAATTTTTTAAGATGTAGGAATCGACTTAAACGTTTTAATGAGATGCTAATAAGAAACCTTTTGAGTTTCAATTGCACCATTGTTTTCAAAGAGAAAAAAGGCAGTGTTATTTGACATGTCGCATGACAACTTACCCTTTAGAACAGGAATGCGAAATGTTTAACCACCTAAAAAAGTAAAAGAAATCTTGTAATAGGACCATGTCAAGGTCTCACATTGATATCTCAGGCCGTTTAAATTATATCCAGGTGTGCCTGGACATAAAATTCACCCTGTATAATCCAAATACCACTCACTGACTCACTGAAATCTCAAAGACCACCGAACGGATTGGAATGAAATTTGATATGTAGCTTCCTCTAGGGCCGTAGGTGCTCGCTAAGAAAGGTTTTAAAAAAATTCAAAGTTTTAGGGGGACTTTCGAGGGGTCAAAGTTACTAAAAATCTCCATAAGAAATACATAGTATGATAAATGATTGATATATATTTTTTGTTAGTATACATTTAACTTTGATTTGTCTATCCGTGCAAAGCCGGATTGGGCCAGTTAGTAATGTATAAAAGTACAAAATTTCAACAAATAGGCCTAGAGTTTTACAATCCTTATAATTGTACACAATTACCGAGTTAAAAATCTCCTTCAGCATAGGTAGGACTAGATTAAGTCTGTTGTTTTTAGTGTTTTTTTTTTTTAATGATGTATTTCTGATGTGTATCTAATTCATCTGCCTGTGATTTTTCACGGGGGTTTATAGTCCTGGGGCCCAGGCCTTTAAAATTTTATGATTACCTAACTCTTGAGACTTCGTATATCTCTTATTTAAGACGAGTCGGACAACATTTTTATTTGCAACAATTCTCGGTAGCGGGGCGTTTTCCTTTGAGAACCCGGCAAAGTCATTGATTTGATGCGGTAAAAAAATGTATAACCTAAACAATAATCTTTCTTTTAATCGAAAGTTTGTTTTATGTAGAAAACGAAAAACATTTTGTCGGACAAATATGATTGGTCATTTCTGCGCGTCCGACACCCCGAACACGGCTCACCCCGAATACTTAATAGATAAGATCAAGCTCACAAGAGAGTAAGGCTGTAACCTACTGCATCCATGTGTATTGTACGTTGTAGTTTAATCAAGTAAATCTAAATATCAGTATGCATGCTGATTTATATGTTGCTTTATCCTCTGTTGTGTTGTCTATTTTATAATTTAATTTGCACATTTTAAACCTAGTCTTAATTTTTACTACTAAATTTTGGGATTTCGGAGGGGTTAGGGGGCTAGAATGAGATCCAGGTAGTATGAACTATAAAAAATTCCATTAAAGAAAAGCATATTGTCAACATGCAATTACCAACTTACAAACAATACACAGACATTTCAATTGTGACCATAAATAAACTTCAATCATCCGTAGCTTTCAAAAAATACCAAATGTTACAAAATGTTTTTCGTTTACCTCAAACAGAAGTGCACAATGATTGAGCAAACGTATCCTCTCCCCATTGGCCAAGGTGAGTAATCTATTATCGTCCATTACAGAGTTCATATTTTCAATCCATAACGCGTCCACATCTCCATCAAACAAGATGTATCTACGTTCAGCTTTGTCTGTAGGCTTGTTGATCTCTCTGAATATATTAGAGAGCAGTCCGTCCGTCCAGTCCCTAGTAGCGGGATCCAATACTCCGTACAGTTCTATTACGGAACATGCCTGCAGTAAAATATGGTCGAATTATTCTAAGATCTAATGTTCAAATTATTAAAAAATTATAGTAGAGCTCTGTTATAGGTTGAAATTTTAAAACTTGTTCAAAATATAATATTTTATGTATAATAATAATAATAGTGCTTTATTTAAGAAATTATAAATAACACAAACATTTCACATTTGAAAAAAACACTTGTTCAGCACTGGTCCATAGACCGTCTGCTGGGTTGGCATTCATAGTTTAAAATTTATATATGTATAACAGTCTTAAAAACAAAAAACGAAATTAACTAAAACAAAGAAATTACCTAAAATTGATATAAACAAGAAATTAACACACACAAATAGAAAATAAACACTTGCCTTCAAAACTTACAAATTTACAAAAAATAATGGGACATGAAGAAATAAATGCATAAAAATGACATCCATAAAAATAAACTGCAACTTAATACCATAATTATTGTTAATAACTTACAAATAAAATACCCCTTCATTAAAATATCTGAACTAATCGTAAACACAATATATCTGCAACAACCCTGTCTAAAATCATACTTAACATAAATTGTACTGAATACCCATAAAATAAAATACAATAAACAAAGATGATGATAATAAGTTAAATATTGAAATCGACCCACAACGTGTGTGAAATAATATAATAAAATGCAAAATAATATGTCTAAAAATTAAATAATTCCCATTTTTACCTAATCTACTGGGAGTACGTATTGCAGTTATTGTAGAAGCTTTACTTAAGCATCAGACTCATTAAATTTGTAATTAAACTCGTTTACTAAAAATCATCTATAATGCTACGCTTGTCTTAGGAATTTATAAAGACAAAGCCAATCTCGCCCGTTCAAATATGCAACGAATTCTTTTCTACTTAAAGTACTTTTAAAAAAACATTTATTTCTAAAACCTGACAGAATTGGACACCTTGCAACAAAATGGTAAACAGTTTCATTCTCCTGTGTATTACACAAGGAACATAAAAATTTTTTATTCCTAACCCAAGGTTTAAAGTTTAAATCTATTTGATCTGTTCTTGCTTTAAAAATCCAGCGAACAATATTTATATTTAAACTATCGATAAGGTAGCTTTTACTGCCAAGTTCAAGGTCTAGAGACTTGTATTGTCTGTGATACCGCAAACTATTTGCCCTAACCAATCATCCCACCAGCTATCTCCAATTGCCTCAACAATAAATTTCAGCTGTTAATATTTTATGTATATTTGCTAATAACTTAAGCTCCAATTTTCATGCTTTTTCCTATGTGTAGGTACCACATTTGGTGATGTTCTAGGCTAAGTTTTATCAAAATTGGTTCAATACTCCCTATGGATGAACAAGATATGTCTATGTGTATCATAATAAAATGCATAATTCCTGATATATCTAACAATTGTATTTAAAATTTGCAATGATAACCTATTTTTCTACTGATTTCTGATTTGAAAATTGAGAAACATCAGAACATAAAGCAGATGCTAGACAACCTTTATTCCCCTACTCATTTAATATTTGCGAATAAGCATATTCTTAGTTTTTAGCGAATTTCCATAGGAAAAATGAGCTATTGCAATGGCCCTTATGGTGAGACCCAAGGTTGGGAGTCGCAAATGAGCACCGATCATGGTCCCCAGAACACGTTTTGGGGTGTCAAAAAAATTCATGTATATATGTGTTCGCACTCTAGCAGCCACATTTTAAGTCCGATTTGGTCCACGTGTTGGTAGTCTGTGTGGCTCGGACGAGTTTGTTAGCCAAAAAAATCCAACAACCGTAAGTACATTTTTTGACCAAAAGTAACTATTTTTTGAGATTTTGACTAGGAGAATAAAAAATTTTTTAGAGTTTTTTTCTGAAAATGTAAATGTAGGATGTTATTCTGCACATTTTGTTTTTTTACGCAACCTTATAGCTCACTTGGTTCCCCCAAAATCGACCAAAACGTAAAATACCATAAAAGTACCCGGTTCGAAGCCAAGTGGTGCAAACTCACGAGGCCACTAGGCGTAAACTAATTGTACTAATATATTGTGTACACACAGACAGCTGTTCAACGCCTTCGTGAGTAGACCTATTTCAAAAATTGTTGGTTGAAACTCTAAAACATAGGTATATAAACTTAATTTTGGAAATTTGCTCAACTCACGTCAGCGGTCCAGCTGCGTGGTCAAATTATTATTTATTAGAGAACATTTTTAAAATATACAGTAAAACATATTAGTTACCATGAAACCGTGTAACAGAATCTTTTGAAATTTTTAGTGAAATGTAAAAAAAGTTTAAAAAAATAGATACTTATAATTTAAAAAATTGTATAAGTGCAACCATTTACCTTAGGATTTAAAGTAAAGAGTTTTGTTGGTAAGGCTAGAATAGTCTGAGCCTTTGCCAACGCCTGTATAACTACAGTCTTTCCACCTCCAGTTGGACCGACAATCATTGTGGAATGGCGGGTCATCATAGTTTCATACAGTTGTACTACTTTATCCACCTGCAAAGTTATTGTAAATACTTACAGATAGCAATAACACATACAAAAACTGTCAACTAAACCAATCCATGGTAAAAATAGTAAGTGTCTTATTAGAAATACAAATGTTTAAAAATAGTTTAGTGTCTTAAAAGTTCACTTCCATTCTTCAAAAACAGAATTTAACCTTTAAACAATAACCATTCTTAATGCTAACACTAATAATAACCATTAGTAATTTTTACGACTATATTTATTTTAATTATTGTTTAGGTTATAATGACAAGACATTCAAATATTAGACTTTTATTTCAACTATGCATTACTGCTGACAGGAAAAAAATATTAAACGGTCAAAATATGTTATGTAAAAGAGAGAATTAGTTTTTTGGTTTACTACATGTATTCTCCTTGACAAAATTTTACACGAATTTATTGATAAATAAGTTTTAGATTATTGATAATCTAAGACATAAGAATTATATGTTAGGAAGCTTAAAATAAAAATAATCACAGGATTAAGTCTTTTTGTTACACTTTGGTTTATGCAATTGGTTTATGTACATTGAAAAAATGTAACACCACTACTAAGCATTAGTAAAATGTATGACTACACAGCTTTTTTGAGACTGTGGACGCACACTAGGCTGTTTCCAAGGTCAGACTAAATAGAGAGTGGGGAGAGACGAAGGTATTGCGACATACAGCGCTCAAGATCAAAACACTGAGGCAGACGACCGAAATTCCATTTTCATGGTCGTAAGAATAACGAATGCTTAGTGTTTAAAGGTTAAACACAAGTCTGTATCAAATTACACTTTTTACAAGGAAGGAGGCCATTGCCTATTTGTGAAGTTGGAACGGTTTAAAAACAAATCTAAAACAAAGGATAAAAGAGAAGCTGACCTTCTTGTTAGGAGCACTTAGCTTGAAGCGTTTCAGCCCCTCCTAAAAATTTGTATTTTAAATGGGGATTACTCGACGGGAATGTGAGTCAGGTCATGAACTCTAAACTATGTCTGGGGATTTTTCAAACAAAATTAATTATTACTAATTTTGGTCAAAAATACACGAAATCTATATATATAAAAGCAAAATACCACTCACTCACTGACTCACTCATCACGATTTCTCAAAAACTACCAAACGGATTGAAATGAAATTTGGTATATAGCTTCCTCTAGGGCCATAAGTGTTAACTTAAAAAAGGTTTTAAAAAATTGGAAATTTTAGGCGATTTTGGGGGGTAAAAATGACTAAATCACAATTTCTCCAAAATTACTGAACAGATTGGAATGCAATTTGGTATGTAGCTTCCTCTAGGGCCATAGGCGCTTGCTAAGAAAGGGTTTAAAAAAATTCGAAATTTTAGGGGGGTTTGGGGGGATCAAAGTTATTAAATCATGATTTCTTCAAAACTACCGAACGGATTGGAATGAAATTTGGTATGTAGCTTCCTCTAGGGCCATAGGTGCTCACTAAGGAAGGTTATGACAAATTTTGAAATTTTAGGAGGGGTTTGGGGGGACCAAAGTTACTAAAATCATAATTTCAGATGTTTTATTATTATGACAATAGTGTTTTTATTATTTAAGATCTATATATATAAAAGCCAAATACCACTCACTGACTGAACACTTAAAAAGAATACAATTACGTTAAAAAGACTGAAAATACCAACCACCACGGGCAACGCCGTACGGGTCAGCTAGTACAGTATAGTAGAACCACAACCTTTGGGTCAACAAAAACTAGCAAAAAACCTGGATAAGGCAATTTAGACAGGAGCACGAAAAATCTTATCATACTATGGATGAATAATTGTAACTTCAATAATAAGATCATTAAGTATTTTATTAATAGGTATCTATCATTATTAGGTACTGACCCTTGGTACAAGACCCAGAGACTCTTATAAGATTAAAATTTGAATAATGGTCCTCAATATGAAATCCAACGGTGGAGTTCCAAAATTTCCGGGTAATTTGAGTTTCTCAGTAATTTTTACCAAAACCTTCAGTTGTATTTTGACTTGTCTTCCAAACTAAAATGACGTATGAGATTAAGTAAAAAAAGACCCAACAAATTGTTTTCTGGTATCATTTTCATTAGCTGAATTCCGTCGATATGATTTAAATTGTTTCAACACCGGTACTTAGTCAAATTAGTTCTAATGATATACAGGTTTAACTTTTTCCGCACACTACAGAATCACCAGCTTGATTCAGTAGGCTATGTTTTAACACCAGAATCTCATAAAATTAGCTTCGCTTGACTACCTCCAATTATCTCCACATTGTCCACATTTTAACAACCTTAGAAGTTGAATTTTTCAATACCGCTTCTTATTGAGCTTCTAGGGCTTAAGAGAAAGCTGTGTGCCAAGTTTCATTGTAATTCATTTGGTGTTTTTGGAGAAACCGTGATGAGTTAGTGAGTGGTATTTGACTTATAATAAATATAGATGAATGATAGGAGTCTAGGAAATCTAGATTTTAGTCTGGAAAACGTGGAAAGTCAAAAAATTTCTTCATAATATCATTGATCTTACATTGTGTAGTTTTAATTTAAAGAGTGCCACAAATCTAGTTGATCTTGTCTCAACTGCAATATAAAAGAGATTTCATTGCTATACGGTATTCTGTTTGTTTGTGGAATCACTTTTAGAAATCGTTGCTCCTGTGATTTTTTTTCTTCAGGTAAAGTCTGGTCAGCTATGAACCAGTCTTGTTAAAAACTCGAAAGACTTTGAGAAAACTGGCCTGTTGAAATATTCAGTTCAGCTCTGAAAGCTAAGCTAAGCTAAACTGTTGTGTAATACAACATCGACGGTGAAGAATTAACCCGAGGTACCGAAGATCTTACAGCAAGGTAAAAAAGCATATTAGGTTATCGATAATTTTCCATTATCCCATATTTGTCATATTATTAGTTCTACTTCAGTATCATGTAAAACATATGCTCAATATTACAACATTTCTTTTAAAAAACTATAATAATAAATTTTTATTATAAAATATCATGAACTGTATTTCCACTTATGTAACTTTCTAATACACACATTATACAGCCAGTTGTAATGATATTTCAAATTATTTTAAAATGTATTCCAATATTCTTCAACAAAGCCCTTCAAATTAGGAGCTTAAATTCTAAAAGATTTACTAACTAACAAATCAAAAACATATTTAACCCTTTCCCTAGTATCCCGTAGTAACTCTTTTTTTTTTAGGCGGAAAAATGCATTTAGACAGACCTCTCGTTAGAATAAGAATAAGAATCCAGAATAAGTCTGGCAATACCCACTAAACGACCGCCCTCCCCCCAAGTAAGGAAGTCACTCTGGCTCCGAACACAGGCACAAGAGTGTATCCGCCAGCCTCTCCTGAGAAGCTATACAACACTCATGTACCATGTGTAACGGACAGAGACACTCCGCATGCATCACTGGGAAGGAGCATCAGCAGCATCTAGGGGCTATTCCCTAATGACTGCTAAATCAATCTGAAAATCACTTAATAGAAAAGAAGGCAAACTGGTTAGTGTTAATCTTGATGGAGTCGCAGCGTGAAGAAACCTATGGCGGGTCGTCCAGGATAGCGGCAGGCCGAGGCCTATCATATTCCTGGATGTCGAGTCTCCTACAGATCTCGGCTATATGAGGATAGCATGGGTTGCGTGCATCCTGAAACAGTTTAGTGGCACATCTTATAGCAAAAACTTCTAGGGTAGGGATACCAGCTGACCCTAGAATGGTGGAGTTCCTCACGTACCATGGCTGCTGCGTGAGTCTGCGAAGAGCGGTAGTCTGAAGAGTCTCCAGCTGTTTCCTACTGGATTTGCTGGCAAGCGCCCACCAAGCAGTAGACGCGTACATCAGCACTGAACGAACTATTAATAGAAAAATCGTTAATTTAGTTTTTACTGGCAAGGTCCGTAGCGATTTATTTTTTCCGCTCCCCGACTTCCCGTACTAATCTGTAGTAGAACTTTAAATGCTTATAACTTCGCCATCTATTGGAATATTTTAAAACTAACTTTAGAAACGTGTTCAGAGAACATTTTACAGTACAGTTGTATATCATTTGTATTTCAGTTGTAATTTCTTCCAGTTCTTTAGGGTTTTAGATCTGTGTTTATAATCATCTGTAACACAACTTTTGTAAACCAAGAGTCACGTAAAACATGGCTAGACTGAATTTAAAATACATGGTTAATTTTTTGATTTATTAAATGTAGTTTTGTAGTAATTGAACACAAATAAAACAGACAGTTCATGGCCTAACAAATATAAAGTGTCTCCTAACAATTTTTTATAAGTTATAACTGTGAGTGAACTTATTTTTCAATTTTGTTTTTTATTTGGACTTAAAAAAAATTCAGTGCTGCATTAGGTAAGTAAATATACACATTTTGTATATACCAATATAATATTAAGATTTGGTAAAAATTTCATGTATATTGAATAAGTAGTTAATTAGTTATCGTAGTTTGAATATAAGTGACAAATTTGGCCATTTAAGAGGTCTGGTATGAGGCACTTGGTGGCAATTATGAATACCAGCGAAAGGGTTAACAATATATGGTTTAATTATTATTTGAAATGAGAAGTTATACATTAAATATTCAAATGATATGCTGATATGGTTTAATATTGCAATGATTGTTGAAATAGTTAATTTGAAAATGTCTCTTTGCCATCGGCTCAACTCAGAGTTACAAAGTTTTAATTTGAAATTTATTTAGAATATATCTATAAATCTCAAGAAGGGTGGTTGGCCAGGGTTGGATAGCCTTTATCTATTGTTCGTATTCATATTTATGATTTACAGATTGAATTAAAACTGCATTAAAATGTTGGCATCTTTTTGAGAAGTTATAAAGTTCACTAAATTTTTCTGATATAGTTGAGTTTAAAGAGTTTATAATAGAGTCAATAGTATGTTTGGACAGATTATACCAAGATCTGTTATTATTTAGTTCGTTTTTACACTGTAGTGGTTTAAGATTTTGTTATTCCAATGGAGCCTAATTTAGCTGACCGAGCGAATGATCTTTGTGATTACAATAAGGGAAGTTAAGTGTCAGCAACGTCATAAATCTTTAAAATACAATTTTTGCTAAAAATACATGTTATAAACCATACATTTTTGTATTCACTATAAATTGTGCGTCTTTTGTATAATTCACTTTTTTCTGTAATTACATCTATATGATGAATAGTCAAACTTTTAAAATGAAAACATATTTTTAATTCAATTTTTTATATACATTTGTTTTAATTTTTGACATCATAACAATGCACCTTTAAGAACAAAATGGAGTATTACCAAAAAAATACAAAATAATTTAACGTAATTCATTTTGAAGTATTTTTTACTTTGTATCTGCAACGTACACTAAAATGGTTTAGTGGTAGAGAGTGAAAAGAAACAGTTAAAGTAATAAATCTATAAAGTTACCTGAGATGATAAGAGAATAAAACCGCCTTCTGTGAGAGCTTCCTCAACAGCACCATTGAAATCTGGGTAAGAAACACGTGGACAGTCGAGACCAGGAAACAAATCTTTTATAAGACCCAGGAATAGAGGTACATCATCATACACAAACTTTGGTAGATTCATATCTCTGAAATAATTTTAAAAATTGTGTATAAATATATGTTTCAATATAATGTTTGTAAAGAAATTTTAGAACGTAAATAATAAAATATCTTGGGGTGACATAAAGTAATACGAAAGTAATCCTATAAGTAAGATCTCCAAAGCGTTGGGAACGGAGAGGAACTGTTGCTTCCCCCTCTCCCAAACAAGCACGAGCGCACCTCGCTGGGACTATGAACCAATTAAAATTGATCACCAATTGACGGAAGTGTATAGAAAGTTGTATAAGGATGTCAAAAACTTTCACAAGTAATGTCGAGCGTTTTCTAAAATTCAGCCGGTCGTACTAAAATTCATGACGAACAAAGGAGCTGAAGACTGACAGTGGCAAAGATTGAGGAAACCATGCGTAAAGTTCGGCGGATGACTCTACATCATGGACACCCATACCTATGGGCAGAGGAAGGCAGCGGACCCCCCTTAGCTTCCATGGAAAGGAAAATATGTATATTATTAATTATAGTCAGGTATTTTTCCTTAAAGAGATTAGCACTAAAATATGTTTTAAATGATATGTGCCGTTTGATTTTACATATACTTATTTCACTTTTTACAAGAGTTCAAGCACGAGCTGCTGGGTCACTACTTGGTGCGGTCTCTAGGAGTGTTATAGATCTTTGTGTATTCACCGACGGCGTAAAGGTACAGACTCAATGCTGTGTGGGTTAATATTTCACATGAACAGCCAAATTGGCTTCCAAAATTTTAAGTTTTCTTGAGGAGGTCAAAAATATACATGTGCGTCCATAGCATATAGGCTTAAAATTGGCATGCGAAACATGCTATGCATTGTGTATTGAAAATACTCGCAATACGGAGGTTGGCGTGCGAAGTTCGCAATGCATTGAGTATTGAAAATACTCACAATAAGGGGGTTGGCATGCAATGCACTGTGCATCAGCCTCTTCTCATAGTATTCAGTGTCAAGCTCACATGTGCGTCCTTAACGTGTCAAGCCCCATACCATGGTCTAGCCCCCCTCTAGAAAATACTTATGGGCGCCCATGATTTATGTATTTTGACTTATCTCTTCCTTTTGATTCCTGTGGTTTCCCGAAGCACCATTAACATTATTTTAACGGATAAGTTGAAGTATCGGAAGGTGTGCGCAAGATAAGTGTCATACAACTGCTGACGGAAGATCACAAATGATGACGAGTTGATTCTTCTGGCAAATTTCTTAGCCGCTATGCAAATGAAAAGTATAATTTTTGCATTTGATTGTCGCGGGATACTAAACCTGGGAATTCCAATTTATTCCTATGCCCAAACAACAATCACGCCAGTAGCGGTGCTATTCTTCGTGTCCAAATTGCGAAAATTCAAACAAACACAGTCAGCTGGTGAAGCCATGGAAACTGTGTAAAAGAGGGGGGAGGGGTATTGTAACAGGGTAATACCCGATGAGGCAAAAAGCTGAAGAACTCACACTATTGCGAGTGATAAAAACACAACGTTATTTGGTAAGTACCAGGTTTTGTTACTACTGTGTATATATTTTATAGTTTATGAAATGTTTATTCCTAACCATTTTATAACTTATATGAAGAAAACAATAATACTAAAAATCATGTACTTATTGTAGAAAGCAAGAATAGTCGAGGTAAATATTGTTTGAAGAGCAGTTGTCTGTTCTGACGTATTTATGTAAATAGTAAAATGATATTGGTATTGTTTTACAATCGGATATTGTTATCAGTTTGGGTTTGACACATTGTAGACACAATAAGCAACAACTTCTGTATTTAAATTAAACTTTTTGAGTGGGTTTATTTAATGGTGGTAATATTATATCTGTTCTACCAATCATTGTTTCTTGTAGGACATAAAATATCTGGAGTACTAATGTAAATAAATGATTTATTTTCAAAGTTTCAGAAAATTTACTTCCTGCAAATAGATATTTCACAACCTTACTTACCTCAATGCTCTCATCAGTACAACATTTTCTGGCAAATCTGGAGATCCACGTTTCAGTTCCCCGGCCATCACCAACACAGACTTCAAAGCTCTGAGACCAAAATCATAATGGTTTTGCTTTGAAAGCTGTTCTTTTGCCAACTTGTACAATACTGTCATCTTCTTGGCCAGCACCTGAAGTAAAATATTTTATTAAATCAAATTTGTACACTACAAATTTAAAGTGCATTCACACTACGAAAAAAATTAAACCATTATTTTAAATAGGAGACTGCATGCTATCCTGACGTGTTGTGTCATGTCGTGACGTTTTGATGCGTCAGCTCCAAATATAAATTCACATATTTCATCAGTAGACGTCAGACCTTCAGCTATAATAATGGAAGAAGAGCTCATAGAGCATGTAAAGAAAAACCCTATTTTATTCGACCATGCGAAAAAGACTATAGAAATAAACATGCACATGAAGCATGGCAAGAAATTGGAAGAACCATGAAAATATCAGGTAATATTTACATTTATTTACAAATTTTTTGCAAAGTTACTGCTAATACTAATTATGTTGCTAAAACTATTTAGTTTATTTAAATTTAACTTTTGGGCAAATATTTATAATAGCATCCAACATCTACGGGTCAAAGTCACAAAACGGGACAATTTCAGTCCCTTAAAAAAAAAAAAAAAAAAAAAATTATGACAAAAATAAAAATGTTTATATTTCTGAAACAGTTTTTTCCTTCTCACTAAACAAATTGCATGATAAAAAGTTACTATTTTTAGTGACTAAAATATGTTTCTTTTCTAAGAAATACAAATCGGTCACTGTCCTTGACCAGCTATCTTAAATGTTGAATGTCAAATAAACAAACAAGGAGATCGATAATCACGGCAAAAACGGCATAGAATAAACGTTTAGGTTATGTGATGACTAATACATAACCAATATTCGAGCAGCGGACATGGTAAGTATGTTTTTTTTCTTATTCAACACTTGTCCTTGAAACAAAGACCGACTAAAGTATAAACCTGCCTTTACGTTATAAGTTTATTAGTGAACTTCAACTGCTGGCTTACTTGAAATAATTACAATTTGTTAAATTCTTCGAAAAATTACCTAAATTTAAGGTAACTAATAATAGTACCCTAAATGCATGACAAAACGGTCACGTAAATATTTTGAGTGTATATTAAAATGTTGTAGTAACCAACGTGCCTAATTAGTTGTGCATTCGTTGTCTTTATCCTAAACTCAATAGGACAAACCTATGTTACCTATTAATGCTAATTCACCGAGTTTTACTTGAAAATTACAAAGCGGTCACTTGAAAATCGGTAGCGTGACCGCCATGGTATTATGTGACCGTTTTGTTTATTTACCACTTTTAGTAATTATATATCCTTTGTTTTTGTTATATCTGGAATTATTAAAGATTTTGTTATTAAAGATTCTGCTGTTACACATATTAATTCAAGAAGTTACTTTGTTTTTTTAAATATTACATTATTATAGCCAATCAGTACTTTGTTATGATTTTTCGGTTGCTTTGTTTATTTCAACACTAAAGCTGCTTACCCCAACCATTGTTTGTTTTAGTTATCAAAACAACTATTTTACTTGTCTTCCGGCATTTTCTAATCACAAATTTAAATAATTATCAAAACGGCCTCAATCGCTACCGCGCGGTCATGATCGCTACCATTCGGTCACGATTGCTACTATCCGGTCACGGCCACACAAATCGGTCACACATACAAAATCGGCAGTATATGTTTGATTCAAAATCTGATTGTATAATTTCTATACAGAATTATTAAATGAATGTTATTGGGTATATAGATATTACTTATACTTTTAAGCTAACTCAAAGTAATATTTTGCTGATTTAGCAAGCGTGGCCGATTTGTATCCATTGATGCTTCAATACACTAAAAGTCCATAAAAAAATAGAAATTCATAGAATTTAGCTCAGCTACATATGAGATAAGGTTCCTGAACATGTTATTTACCTAATATGCTATTTATTTATATAAAATCAAATACTTAATTTTAATTTTTTTTTTTTGTAAATTGTCCCATTTTGTGACTTTGACCCCTACATCTATCTTACCTTTGCCTGAAGGAAACCTTCAGAAAACAGCATAATCAAGCAAATAAGTTCGAGATCAGGCACTATACATACAACAGGACGGAATAGTGCTTTCACAGACTCGGGCAGTTCTGTACGTCCAGCATATCCAGGGTTCATTGTGATGAAAATTCCTACTTTTCCGTCCAAGTTGATATGTTGATTTTCAAACTGAAGGGAAAACAATTAATTGTAAGTTATTTCCTTCATTTATTTGAACAGTATAGTCAAACAAATAAGTTCAAGATCACACACAACAGGACGGAATAGTTCTTTAACAGACTGTTTTTACCCTACCAGATGGTGCTGCAGAATATCATTAAAAAGTATTGAGTTAGCTCTGTTCTTTGAGAAAATCAAACTTCAGAAACAAGAACCCGGTATGAAAGTGTTCTTAAAATTTTTGCGAACGTTTGAGTTTTTATTTGTTACCGAGACTCTAATTAACATTTAGGATCCTATTGAAGTTCTTGTTTCTGCAAAATTCCTCTTTACATCTTCAAAAGGCCATGGACAATATCGAAAGTATCCAAAAGATGTTGAAATCATTTACAGTCAAACTTGGTTATAGCGTCAACAAACGGACCGAACGAACGTTGACGCTACGTCCGAGTGATGCTATAAAGATGTACCAGGAAATCATATTTTGTTAGCTCGAGTGAAAGGACAAACAACTAAACAGTATTCCTACAGTATTGAAAACATTATTCATGAAGTTTATTAAAATAAAAAACTATACTTTTCTTTTAATGTACAGTAGGGTTCCGGCAATTCCAGCTAATTGGAGCTGAGGTCACCTACAATTATAAATTAGGTAACATTTTTAAGTGTGTAAAGATTTAATGAGTAAAATATTAGGTTAAACATTTGAATACATGTTCTGTGTACCATTAACAAACTGTTAGTAGCATTGCTGCAACTTTACAAACAAAAACTATTACATTAGGGGGGCGATATATCGTCGCCTGGGGTTCAAAGGGTTAACACAAACAATTTGCTTAGAATATGGTGGTAAATATTAAGAGGAAACATAACATGTTCACTTTTCAGTGCTTAAATTCCCAGAGTCCATTTAAATGAACTTACACCACAAATTCTATAATTAGCAGCCTCCCTCGATTCTAAAATTCTACTTTTAGATGTGGTAATTTAAAAATTGACTTAAAGGATTCTTTTTAAAAAGAAAACATGGGTGAGGTTAATAGTACTTTTTTAGTGCTTTTTAAAAGCAGGACTTTTAACATAGGAGATGTCTTCAATGAAATGAAAGAATTTACCGATCCTGACTTTCCCTGACCATAGGAACTCTGTTTTCTTCTTCATCTAGTAAAACAATAAACTGTAATACCATAAAATAGCTGACATAAAATGCTACTTACAATAAAGCGTTTGACTTTCAGCAACAGAGCCGAACGTATCGTCTGCAACTGGGTTGATATTACAGACAACACAGAAATGTCTATTCTGTTGAATTCATCAAAACATCCCCAGGCACCGCACTGACAGAGGCCGTTCAATATCTTCCCAAACGCCAGATAGTCCATTCCTTCTCCGCAGTTTGTCACCATACATAAAAGCCCCATTGCTTTGGCTAAATCCTTGGTTGTTTCAGTCTTTCCTGTTCCAGCAGGTCCTGTTTGTTGAAAAGATTTAATTTTAAAACGGGGAATGAAAATAGTTATGTTATTGTTATAACACAATTTATACCTACGACATTATTAAGTATTTTTTGTACGTCGTTGCAGTTATGAATTAAATGACAGAGGAAATATATAAATCATGGGTTTGACAATGGACTCCCAATTTACTTAGCGTAGTCAGATGAATGCATTGTTCACAAAAATGAACTCTTCCATTTATGCCTTTAAAAACAAATTATCATTTATTTACAACAACTAAAGGTCACAAAAAGATACACTTGGGTCGTAGTGACAGAAATGGTCTCAAAGGTCAAAATACTAACTAACCAACCTAAGGTTCTGCAAATTATAAAGAAACGTATACCAAATTTTATGGTAAAAATATAAAAACAGAAATTAAAATTTTTCTTTTTAAAGAAAAAATCTTTATTCCTTATAGAGACAGTACAGTAATAGTCACAGTCAATCTTTACATTTATATATCAAAATTACTAAAAACTAAAGTTACGAGACTAAAAAAAATAAAACACTTAATAATCTCATGGAGAAATGTGGGAAACCCTGTAGGCTCGGCCTGTTTTGGGTTCTCCAATAAAAGAACAGCTAACAACTCCTAAAGTGCTAACATGACTACAATAGAAAACAAAATAGAGTGCTATTACATAAAATAAAAAAGGTGGTATCTATAGAATGCAATGTGAATTATAGATTAAAATTTTTTTTAAAT
Organism: Philaenus spumarius; assembly: GCA_018207615.1. NCBI lineage: Eukaryota > Metazoa > Arthropoda > Insecta > Hemiptera > Aphrophoridae > Philaenus > Philaenus spumarius. The sequence continues at coordinate 92,304 of JAGFPH010001250.1, read as the reverse complement.
TTGCAAATTATTTGACAGATTACATTGATATTTTAAAATTCTCCTCCTAACTAAGAACAAACACTACCAACAAGACTCAGCAGCGAATGACAAAAATTTACTAACATCAAACAAGAACTTTAAAAATAAAACACTCCACACCATCCAAAGAAAATAACCAGGTTTTCAGTTGCATCAGAAATTTTGTTTTAGATTTGTGTCTTTTAAATACGTAGGAATCCTACTAAAAATTGTTGTTGCAGAATGTACAAAAAATTCCACAAAAGCTTCTTGGAAAAGACGAGGCAAATCTCTATTATATTATTTTAGACCGCAGTCTTTGTCGGAATAAATTCTCATCCGATACATTCTGCCCACTTCTAACATAAAGTAATTTAAATAATTTAAAAATATATAGATGTCTTGAAGGAAGAAGTTTTAACTGCTGAAACAGTGGTAGAGAATGTACATTTCTAACAAGTTTCAATATGCATCTTACGAGATGTTTCTTTTATATCGCTATTGGTCTGATATTTTGAAGATAAAATGGTTGAAGATACGACAAAGTGAAAATACAAAAAATATTCAATCTGTAAAAGACTTTTAATTTTATATCTTACTCGACCTTGATTACTATTTCAAAATCAGACTTTTCCATTTCCCCAAATTCTACACTTGGTTAAAGTTGAAAACTTGAGGAAAAGTGTGCAAGTTAGACATTGTTTGAAATGGTTAGTAAAAGGTTGAGTTCTTAGTAAACCCATTCATTGGTAATAAATAAAATTATGTGTAATAATTGGTTTGTTAAACCCGGCATCCTATATCAAAACAGTAAACAAAACAATCTTGTGGATACGTATACTGTTGTTATCTTTAACTTAGATATTATCCTTCATCCGACTGTTTTGACAGTTACATCATCCGATAGGAAATCAAAAGGGCTACGAAAAAGGTTTCTTGAAGTTTTTGGTTAAAATGTACGGTTTTTGAGTAATTTAGGTTTGAAATTTTCAAACAGCCGCCATTTTGAAACGCATGATTGGATATAGTCGCTTATTTTTCTTAAGATAGATCATTATTAGGTTAAACTTTATTCCAAGTTTGAACTCAATCAGTCAAACATTTCTCTAGATATGAATTATTTTGTACAAAAAACAAAATGGCGGATATCTGGAAAACGAAGCATTTCTGAACCTATGTTTACAGGAACTTTTTTCTTTATTTTCACAGTAAAATAAAAGTTTTTTCCATTTCTTCCTGAATCACTTTATATTTGGGAATCCACCAAGATTTTTTAAATTCTCCTCAAAGACGTATTACTGATGTTAATTTACAAAGATGTCCGGTAGAGGCTTCTTTTTGGAGACTGCAGGACTTGCTGAAGATGTCTCTCATGGTTGTCATTCGTAGTGTTAGTTTCTGGACAGCCTACACACCTTTTACACTGAGTAAAAACACTACGGAACTTGTCAACAATACTTTTCATTACAGCATTACTTGGCGGCTGTTTGTGAAATCATTCTTGAAACTCTATAGCAGCTCGTATCAAACAAGGACCACCAGAACGACCTGTTCCATATAAAATAATGCTCTATGATAAAAACCTTCTCTGGAGTAGTAAGAACCATTACAGAGTTAACTAACCTCAAACAAGAAAGTAATAATAAACAATGGAGCCTGGCAACAATGTAATCAGCTGTTCTAAAAACCAACCACAGCTGCTAATGTACATGTTTATTTTGATGTTACCGTACATTTCTCTCTATTATATAAAAAAGTTTTTTTACTTCTTCTTCTCATAATTATAAAGTAATAAGAATATAATAAATACATAACCAACAAGCGACCACTGCCAAGGGAACCAACAAAGCGACCACTGCCAAGGGAACTAACAAAGCGACCACTGCCAAGGGAACTAACAAAGCGAACACTGCCAAGGGAACCAGCTTCACCAGTCTTGAGAACGAAGTACTGAGCCTAGAACTGCGGAAGAATTGGCCGGACAAGGGCCGAAGCGGCAAACCACAGAGAAGGGAGGCAAAAGAAGAGTCGCTGACGTTAGTGGGGGAGTTTCGCAGACCGCCAGGCTGTTTCACCAGGAATAAATTCATTTAATTTGTAATTCAATAAATCTGTTCTACTTTACAAACACCTGCATCAACACAGGGTACACGAAAATTCATTCGTGGAAAAGAGGCTGGACTCGGCTAGAACTTCCACCGTAGTCTCTCTAACCAAAGCCCCATTGGGAAGAGATCTGTGCTTGCACAAGCGGCTACGGACACCCGAAACAATTACACACCCTTCAGGCAACACTTGCGGTCTTTTTTAAGGCCGACCTACACAGCTAAGCAGTGTTCTAGACTTCGGTCTAGGGAATAGACGATACATAGTATATAATAATACGTTATTATAATTAATATATTATAATAAAGTTTTAATATAGAGAGGTGGGGTGGGGGTTGGCGAGCGGAGCTAGCAGGGGACAAAACCCCCTAGTATTTTTTTAAAATATTTAATTTTGCAGAATGAAAAATTTCACTTATCAAACCAACTTCTTAGGATAAACATAGGGAGATTTGATTTTTCCATACACTTTGGTAATGAGCTGGGCTATGAAACAATTAAACAATACTATCTAAGTATTGTCACACCCTTATTAAATGACTTACCTGCTGGAGCACCGCCTAGTTGCATTGAAAGTGCTTGAGTGATTGTAAGATAAATTCTGTCTGTCAGAGGAGTTATTACAAGTCTTCCATTTAGTCCCATGTACTCATAGCCATAGTCAAACTGTCCTGCAACATTATGAACAAACTGTAAAACTAATTCCTCAATCAAAACTAATTAGGACTATGGACACTTTGGTTTTGCAGGTTTTTGGATTATGTAAAATCATTGAACGAACTAGAAAATTTTGTATCTTAGCATCATATCACTTTAAGTCTTTGAATGAAGATGAGTGCACAGAAGCTGCATACCAGCATCCTGTTCTATGATCCTGTGCTACTGTGTTGAATGGTAGCAAGATGGATGCACATGCTAAACAATTGTGCCATGCCACAGAAGGTATAAACAGTCACTATACTGTTGCCGACTACTGTTTTAGTTTATTGTCCCCAACAAGGGGTTTCGGTGTCTTAATCTTATTGTTCCTTTTTAAATATACAAAATATGAATGAAAAAAAAAAACGGATTATAATATAGCTATCATTAGCATGTATAATATAAACCTCGATATACACTACAGTAGTAGTTTTTATTATAACTGAATTGTGAGCTATGTTTCTGAAAAATAAAAACAATACATAATGCTCAGGAAAACAGTTAAAAGGTAATTTCATAATTAAAGATATTTAAATATAGTTAACAAAGTTAAATATAATTTAACACCAAACATAATTTCTGATAGTATATTAAACAAAAAGCAAATACCAGATAACATTTGGACTTTTAATGCATAATCGAAAAAAGTAATATTTTGGAAATTTTTATGTGTATTACTGCAGCAACCATATATACCGGGTGTCCCATAATGGTCCCCCCTCTTTAATTTTTGAACGACTGTAAATTTTCAATCTTTGGTAAATGTTATTAACATAAGTCAAAGTACTTTTTATGTGGTTTTTATTGCTACCCTCACCCCTAAATAGGGGTTGCTGGGGGTAGTTTTTTATTTTCAAATAACAACCCCTAGCAAGTTGCATATCATTTTAAAGAGGGTAAAAAAAAGAAAATGAATGCCGCAAACTAGGCCTCTCTATGGCTTCTTAAACTAAAGTTATAGTAAAATATGTATCACCGTAGCTCTAGAGTGCCTGTTGTCAGGAAACATTTTCAGTGTCCTTAGCTTAAGTCGTGGGGGATAGGTCAACAATGTAATTACGGTGATACATTTTTTACCATACGTCTAGTTTGTGGCATTCATTTTCTTTTTTTACCCTCTTTAAAATGATATGCAACTTGCTAGGGGTTGCTATTTGAAAATAAAAAACTACCCCCACCAACCCCTATTTAGGGGTGAGGGTTGAAACCCTAATCACGTAAAAAAGTAGGACTTGTGTTAGTAACATTTACCAAAGATTGTTTGAAAATTTACAGTTGTTCAAAAATTAAAGAAGGGGGGGACCTTTATGGGACAGCCGGTATAATAATAACAGCTAATTAAGATTACTAACAATAAGCCACGGTGGCCTTGGTTGTTAAAGGCGTCAATGCTTTATCAATCGTCATGGCAACCATCAATGGAAATGTTCTGGGTTCAATTCCCATTGACCCCGAATAATTTTCTAAATGGTTTCTTAACAGATATCGTTGGCTGTGGTTCGGATTCCATGTAAAACTGTAGGTCCCGTCTTCATTAGCCTTAAGTGCAAAACAGTAGGACGTTAAACACCAAAAAAAAAAGAAGAAAAAAAAGATTACTAACAACAATAATTCAAAACAATGTTAGGTTAGGTACTGCCTAAACCAATATTTAATATCGTCTATTGATTACTCGTTTAAATGATTTAATATGCGACCATTCAGTTCAAGCTACTTCGTATTGACCCGCGTCACACAAGATGGCCGCATACCACAGCTTAGTGAACAGACTTCTGACAGTGCCACTTGATAATAATTAAACACATAGCTAAGGCTGATGGTTACAACAGGACAACAGTAGATAGAATCATCGGCAAAAAAATAAAAAAAAAGATTTTAGAACTTAAGCCAGAACAGAAATTTGTATGTGTCGAGTATGGAGATGCCTTGCATTACACCGTTAAAAATGAGTTGAGGAAACAGAACATCTAATTTTGATGCAGGACCTCCTACAGATTAGAAAGACAATGTTTACATAAAAATATAAATGTGCTGGACACCTCACATGGTTCAAAATTGTCACACGGTTGAAAATATCAATACAAATATGGAAATCTACACAAATGTCAAAAATCTACTTTTATGTTGAGTTTGGAGGTAATGCATATCTAGAACACATTCAAATACGACACTGACAACACTCTGAATAAAAAGTTAAAATATAATTTGAACGTACTGTTCAACTCTATTCAATGTATACGTACACAAAGCCCAAATAATAAGATACGCGACCTCCAGACTAAACGAGATGGGTTGGGATAGAACTAACAATAGCCAGGAGGTTAGTTCCGTATAACCGGCTGGCCAGAGTACAGTGTCGTGTGTTTCATGTTATTTGTTTATTAATGTTGGAAACGAGTTGTTTTATTAAATGTTAGGTGTGCTGTTTGTTATATATTTATGTTTTGTGTTTCATGACTTGACAATGGAAGGATAGTTTTCCAAAACCAGCCGTCGCCGTAAAAGAATATAGAACTGTTGATAGTACTTAAGGTATGTTTAAATTGCTATTACAGTTCAGGAGGCTAACAACTATGTATAAATTAAAAATTAATTATAATTTTGTAATTTTTACACAATTACAACCTCCATAGCATTTAATAGGATGTTTCAAACAGAACATGCGTTTGATTCATTGACCCGTCTTCGGACGTATTCGACAGAATGCCAGTTCATCAGAACACACATTAATTTTAAATAACGTAGAACGAAACCAAACACTATTAACGACAGATCGCTAACTAAATCCTAGTCTTACACTCTGGAGCAAGAAATATGTACCTGTAAGGTTACGTCAAACAATTTATATAAAGTACTCCACAATTTGAAATAATGTAGGCCTACAACAAACAAGAGATGATCGATACATACAATTATTACTCTCATATTTTGGTACTACAATAAGTACGACAATACACGATTGTAAAGGTAAGAAATATTCTTTTTTGGTGCAGGCTTATTATTCTAACTTATAAAATACTTTTTACATTTATAATCGTGTATTGCCGTACTTATAGATCCAGAATATTATTATTATTTCCATCATCATCAATAATATTAATTTATTTCACACAGAAAGTTGAGTGTGTCGACCTCATGGGTCCCACTTCTTGTAATTAAATTTATTTATATTGAATATATCAACACTTCTTTACAAACTAACACTAAAAGTTTCAAACAAGTTACCTGAACACTGTTGGATTGTTAGATTATCAACACTCTTCGTCCAGTAAAAACGTAATTGGCTTTCCCATTCAAACTCTTGTGCGTCCATGATGCTTCAATCAAAAACCAAATCAAATCAGAATAAATTCAAAACATTTATAAAATTAAAGAAATAATTCGATCACGCAGCTGAACCGCTGACGTGAGTTGACCAAATTTCCAAAATTAGAGTGAAAACTGGAGTGAAATTTAAATTTAAAAAGTGACATACCTGTCTCGCACAAAATTTTCTATGATATCTCTGGCGTGTACATCGACTATTAAAACAGTATTGAACTTTTTTCTGTCGTTTTTCTCCAACTTACTTCGCACACGAAAAACTAATTCATCCAGCTGTAAATTCATCACTTCTAAATATTCTTTCATGGCTCGTTTTTGCCCCTGAAAAAACAAATTAAAATTATACCTAGTAGAAAAGCTAAACAGTAGGTTAGTTATACATTTGCTACTAATTGGAAAGACAAATTCTCAAACACATACAATGGAATTATTCAAAGATTGGTACATACCTAAGCTAAATGTGCAAAGTAAAATACAAAGTTAACCACAACGAGGTGAGGGAGCTGCACACTGACATGTGAATAATTAATTTGACTGACCTCCTTAGTTTAATTAAGTTTCATACTTTTTTCATCTAACCATGCATACTGGTGGAAGTGGTTAGCTATACTCCAAACCATGTAAATGTTACTCTGTCAGCTATTTATTAATGAAATTCATAATTCGACTCATGTCAGTGGGTTTTGGTCGTGCATTGAAAATAACAGTACTGGCCATAAAGGCAGTATTAAAGGCCATACATTTTCTAATTCATTTTAGTTGGATGGAAAAAACAATGTAACACAACTGTAATTACATCAATTTAGGTTTAAAACAAAAATAATTAATTATAATTAACTATGTTCTTGTTTTTTCAAGGGAAGTATATTTTGTGTGCCTTCATTACTGAGTTTTTTTTTTTTATCAACCTTTTGCATGGGGAGTACAGATTGACAACATAAACTTCTTTTCTATTTAGAAACAGTATTTGTTTAGTTTAAGTTGTCGACATTATTCCATTCTCTGTTTGAAGTTATTTATTAATGATGGATGTTCAATTTTATTATAAGTTATTTGGACACTTGCCATCATTTGTGTGTTAAAAAATCACTATTTTAGCATGACTTGTTTTCTTTGCATAGGCCTTGATTTCTAGGTTTATGTTCCCTTAGTTGTTGTCAGTTGTTAGGAGTTGATTTTTATTCTCAAAACGTTGTGTATTGACTTTTTAACATACACATTATGGCAAATGTCCGTATAACTAATAATTAAATTATTCTATTCTATCATATTTATAAGGCCGTGGAAACTGAATTCCAAGTCCACAAATTTATTTTTTCAAGATGATATTGAATCCAGCTAAGAATAATTTTATTAGTCAAGACATTAAAACTGATTTGAAGTAATGTTTAGTGTAAACCCATAATGAAACAAGATTATAGAACTACTCTGTAGAACTACTATTTAGAACTACTCTATAGAACTACTATATAGAATTACTCTATAGAACTACTCAATCTTTTACATATGTGTGGTGAAGTTACTTGAACAACTAAAGTCACTTAATAGTTCACTTATTATTACCTGTTTGATTTTGACAAAGACATTCTCTACTTCGGCAGTCCACCACACTTGGTTAGCGGCAAGACAAATCATTCCTTGATAATCCAACATCCAATCTGTCCTGTAACAAAGCAACTCAAATGGTTTACAAAATTAATTTAAAAAATTCTCTACTAGCAAATAATAACAGAATTCGTAAAGTTAACAACATAAATGATTCATGAAATTAAACTCTAAAGTATAAAACAAAATTTTCACGGGGGAAATTGATGAAAACAATCTTTAGTAACCTCAGAAAATTACTTATCAATTTATTGTCAACATATCAGATTCAGTTAAAAACTATTAACAGAAACTCAATTGCAGTACAACTCCATTACTCGGAACTATATATTGTAAGGAATATTTTCTTAAAATTAAATAAATAGTAAAATTAATCAAATCTGAACATATAAACAAATTTTATCATTGCTTATTACAAGGTATGTCCAGAAAGTAATTCCATTTCTATTTTTATCCGTGGCAGCGCTGCAATCGCAGTTCCGCACATCTGTTTCCATCACTCCGAGTCAAAGAGAAGGGAATGACGCCATTTTGAGATCGCTGTTGGTTGTGCAAGCTTTGTAGTGATTGTTTATAATGTCAGCGTTGATTAAAAATTCCACAGCTTGTGAAATCAGATCTGAGATTCGTTTTCTGAACGCAAAGAACGTTAAACCAACTGACATTTATCGACAAACCTGCGAGGTTTATGGAGAAAATGCAACGAGTGGTTCAATGGTGAGAAGATGGACAGTTCAATGAAGGTCTAGATCAAGTGCACGATGAACAACGAAGTGGACGTCAAATTACTGATGAACTGGTTCGTGCAGTTGACGAAAAGATTAAGGAAAACCGTACAATTTACAATTAATGATATTGCTACCGAATTTCTGAAATTTTAAGATCACTAATTCATGAAATTGTTACTGAAAAACTGGGTTTTCAAAAACTTTGCTCACGTTGAGTATCCGAAATTCTTACGGAACAACAAAAACAAACGGTCAGTCAGTGCACTTCAGTTTTTGACACGATACGACAAAGAGGGTGATAACTTTCTGTCTCAGATAGTCACAGGGGTGAAACTTGGGTTTGTTATGACACCTATAAAAGTAAATGGCAATCTATGGTATGGAGGCACACTTCGTCTCCAGCAACACAAGAACCCAAGACAATCTTGACATCTCGAAAAGTCATGTGCACAGTGTTTTGGCATGGCATTTTACTGATTGAGTTTTGCCGCGAGGTGAAACAATCAATAAAGATGTTAACTGCGAGACACTTTAGGAACTGCGCTTCGCAATACAGAACAAGCGCCAAGGAATGCTTTCAAAAGGTGTTGTTTTCTTTCATGACAACGCTCGACCACACACTGCGAATGTGACATAAAAACTCCTAACGGACTTCGGCTGGGACGTGTTTGACCATTCTCCGTACAGCCCTGATCTTGCTCCTAGCGACTTCCATCTCTTTTTGTATTTGAAATCTTTCCTTGGTGGTCAACGCTTCAACAACGATGATGAGCTGAAAGAATATGTCACCACATGGTTGAAAACACATGCGATAAACTTCTATGAAAATGGCATACAAAAACTTGTGCCTTGCTATGACAAATTCCTGGGAAATTACGTGACCTAAGTAGAGAAATAGTTTAAGGGTTGTAGATTATTGTACAATAAATTGTTTTCCTGTATCTGTACATGTTTTTGTTTTATTACCAGACCAAACTTACTTTCTGGACATACCTCGTACTACTTTCTCGTTTGAGGTTAGTTTATGCTGTTATGGTTCTTATCACTCCAGAGAAAGTTTTTATCATAGAGCATTATTTTTGTTCATTTTTGGTTGATTCAGTGATCCTAGTTTGATGCAGACTGCTGTATAGTTTCAACAAATATTCTTAAAAAAAGCGGCTAAGTTTGCCATAATGATAATTGTTGTTCACACGTTCCATCATACTGGTAGTATTGTAACTCAGCATACTATGCATGAAAACGACGGTACACTTCTTCATACATTCTCCGAAAAGAACCCTTCACCGGACATCTTTAAAAATGAACCTCAGTAATACGTCTTTGAGAATAATGTTAAAACAATCTGGTAGATACCTGTATAGAATACAAACTGGCCAACCATTAAATATAAGGGACAAAATAACAGAGTAGTTTGTTGCGTCTAAAAACAATGCATTATGAAAACCCTGAGTACCTACAAACTATATTGTGTTCAGATGAAAGTCATGTATGCCTAAGCTTTCATCAGCAAGCAAACAGTATGTTTTTTTGGACTTCAACGTCCTGACGATGTCGTAAGCGAGTAGCAGTAAGGTGCACTGTATCAGGGAGAAGCATACTGGGTTCATACTTCGTTGAAGGTGATAACGGGGATGCTGTTGCTGTAAACCATGCACGTTACAGAGAAACATCTTCAACCTTTTTGCAAGAGATCTGAAGAGGTTTAGTCTTGGTAGCAATCTGGCTTTTGGTTCCCCGAGACGGTGCCACCAGTCACACCGCTGTAGCCACTTCTGCTTTACTTCAATAAATTTTGGCAACGGTCTGATCTCCCGAGGAACAAACTTTCCATACCCACCCCACTACCTACATCGGGGATGACTTTTCACTGCCCGACTCTTATATGTGGTGAATGATGAATTAAAGCAACTTCCGAAACGAGCCACCGACCACCACTGCGGAGCTTCGTGAAGTAACAACGAGATATGTTAGAAGCAAGCAACAACTCTTTTTCACCGACGTGGTCGAAGATCTCCAAAAACACTACGAGAGGTACCTAAAACCTAATGGAGGGTTTGTAGAACATGTGTGTATTAAAAACTAAACATTCCAGCTTCCTTTCATTTTGTATATTTGTTTAAAAATAAAACATTAAAAACCATTATAATTTCAGAACTGTTTATTTTGATGCAAGCTAGAGATCTGTCTCTTAAAAACTGTTACTATTACTTTGGAAAGTATAAATGCTTACATTCATAGTTGCGATTAATTGTTCTTATTTTTGTATCTATTGTGGAATGTAGTATTAAACACATCAAAAATCAGGTTTTCATACAAAACTGAAGTGAACAAATAATTTTAAAAATCTACATTGTTCTTACTAAACTGTCGGAAGCTTATTTGTACTTATAAAAAGTATTCAATTTTTATAATTTAAATCTAATTCCAATAACCAAAATCCCAGATATCCGTTTAATTCTCCCTTACCTTTTTACTTTCTCCACCCTATACGTAGTATATGGAAAAAATATTGTTTTCGTCCAAATTTTCAAATTTGAATTTTGAGTGGAATTATCTGTTTTGGTGCTCCCTGAACCCCCAAAAAATGTTTAGTGGAATTATAAGTGTTGGTGCTCCCTGAACCCAAAAAAGTGGTTTTTTGGTGATGTCTGTCCGTGTGTCTGTAAGGATGTGTACAGAGCTGGAGACCAAACCAACGGTCTGATTTTGATGAAATTTGGTATGTAGGTGTAGTTCTGGAATATCTTTAGGCTTTTTTTTTCATTTTTTCAAATTTTTGATTTTTAAGAGGTTTTACCCCCCCCCAAAAAATGGCCAAAAAACGAGAAAAATCAAAATTTCTCAAAAACGGCTCTAACGATTTTGATAAAATTTGGCTTGTTTGTAGCCCTTAATGTACCCTACCATATGCAAAAAAAACCATCTTTCTAAAAATTCTCATTTAGGTAATAATAATAATAATAATAATAATAGCTGATTTTAGGGGGTTTTTGGCCAAAAAGGTTGTTTTTCAAAATTTTTAAAAACCTTTTTTCGTGCATCTATACAGGCTTAATTGACATGTTTTTTGCAAATTTGTCCGAAATCAATCGAATAGTTTAAATAATAATACTAATAATAATATAATATAGATGTGTGTTACATGCATCTAATATTTTCCATGGTAACATTTTCCTACTTTTGCAATTCTAAATAACCACCTCCTATGCTACTCTTGGGAAGGTATAAAGTTTCAACTGGGAGAAAGTATGTGGCAGTTATCTGGTACCGTTTATTTATAATAAATAATTATACAAACTAAGCATGTAGTATACAGATCTTACCTCGGTCTGCGCACTTTACCATAATCGTAAATAGACTTCTTAGTAATGTATCTGTTTGTCTTTCTCATCTCTATTAGTACCGTACCCATCCAGTCTTCTACTTTCCCGTCTGCATACTGAGGAGCACGTAGCTCCATCACTTCTTGTTCGCACGATATCATAGCTGATGCCACCATACGATTGTGGTGGTCCAGATTAAGTCGTAAACTGCCCACATTATCAAACATCTGTGACAAGAAGTATATACTTTAACCACGTATTGTATTTATTCATGATCAGAACCCTGTTTTAGGTTTAAATTGATATTATTTGATTCAAAAACTATAATTTGAAGTTAAAAAGTTACAGTTAAGGATCTGCTCCAGAAAAAGATAAAGCAACCGGCGAGTCCAGGACTTCACCCTGTAGCGGTATCTAAATTTCTTGCAGCTGAGCGCTTTTATCATTGCCTCATTTAAAACCATTATATAAATCCATCGTTTGTAATTGAGTGGTGTAAAAAAAAACAACAATATTCTTTATAAAAGTGCGGATTCGGCTTGCAATTCACTTTTAGTTATTAATTTTTTACTGTGTAAGGAAAAAAGTTCAAACTTGGTACTTAAAAAATTTCAATTATGTGACAAATTATTGGGATTTAAAAAAATGTGAAATGCAAAATGGGTGCATATTGTGATTGAGGATAAAATGAGATCTTAGAAACAATTTTATGATCAAAAATAAACAAAATAAATGGTTTTAAATTTAACATTGCTCTTACGGGATAAAAATATAAAATAGCCGCGACTGCAGCAGACCCTTAAATAAAAGAATTAAAAATATTAAAAGCATTATAATTATAATCAAAGTATTTAAAGATTATTATAAAGACTTTTTATTTTTTACAAAATTCCCATAAATATAGAATGATAAAGTTTGTATGGATTTTATTTTGTGTTATTCAAACTAGAATACTACATACACAAAAGTTTATAAACATAACTTGAGACATTGTAACTAATTTTGGGGGTTATTATAGATAAACTATAAAATTCATTGTGAGGTCGTTTACTAACAGCCTACAATCCTTTTAAAGTTGTTTACAAATTTTTGTATATACACAATACATGATTGGAACATTTATTTGATTTGAAAAAAAAGAACAAAAAAACTTAAAAACTATACTTTACCTAACACGTGTAATTGTTAACATTTATTATCATGCTATTGCACCGGCGTTTTAGGTCAAATATCGCAACAATTACTGCAGTTACAGAACTGGGACCTATTTTATTAAATTTATCTGCTAGTTTTAGGTAAATTAAATTAAATTTTACACCTTAATTAACGCCCTACACATTTTAGTACGGATTCGTTTCAGTGAGTAATTTGCAACACGGGTGAAATCTTTCGCCAGCTGTAACTCTCTAACTAAGCATTTCCGGACCTATGAATATATGAACTTTTTTCATTGTTTTTTGCTAGTGGAATCAGCTCAAAAAGTACTCGAAACATTATCCAAATAACTAATTATTTTAGCTCATAATAACTTTTAAATATTTAGTTTTTAGAGTAATTCTGGGTATTGTTGACAACAAACTACCAAGAAATAAATTTTTCCTTTTTTTCAATAGCTCTGTTATCCTTTGAGCTACAGACAAATTAAAACAACCATTGTGTTTGTCATTAAAAAATAATTTTTTTGTTAAGTTAGCGGTTTTTGATATATTTGACATTCAAAATTATAAACGGCCGCAATTTTGAAAATATTTAAAAGAATGTTCTAATTTTTCGTAGAGTGATAAAAGGTTACGCAAAAAATATTTATACAAAGTTTGAGCTCAATATCTTTTCTACTTGCAAAACTATTAAGTATTTTGTAAAAAACGCATATAGACGGAAATATAAGCACCGTAGACCCATTTTTATATTGTGAAATATGTTTGTCTGGATTCTTCGAACAAATCCACAAAAGGGGTCCAGAGAGTTCGGGGACACCCTGTATAAAAACAAACTAGAGGATAAATTTTTGAAAGATAAACTGTTTGATATAACCCATCCTTTAGAATTTTAAACGTTTTATTGAGTGTTTTTATCACCTAAAGATAGAAGAATAAATTTTTGAAACACATGTCTATAAAAATTTAAAAACCAACTAAATCTGGAATCGACCCATCTCTAATATTGAGAAAATATAAGCTTAGTAAAGATAATACTTTATGCCTTTGAAATATTATTCATATTTCAATTTAAAAATTAAAGATACGAGATATTTGGGACCCCAGTTCTTAAAATATTTTCGGTGTGATCCTAATAACAAAACAACAAAGCCGTGAAATACGCCAATTGTTCTTAAAGTTATATGTTTATACAATCTAAAACATTACCTTCTGTAAACAGTGCGGTGGACTTACTTTGACAATATGCTCTTGTACGCAGGCAGGATCAGAGCTGCCCAATATAGACAGTAGTTCATCATCAGATATAAAGAAGAAACGGGGGAAAGCATTTCTTTTAGTTTCCAAATAATCGTTCAGAGATTTCTGACAGTTCTCTAGGCCTAACGCAAGTCCTTGAAAGTCGAAGAAACGGTTAGGTACCAAGCACTGTTCTAGGACGAGTGGCTTTTTGGCAGTTTCCAACATTATCTGAAAGTAATTTAAAATTAATTACAAATACAAACTAAATGAATAATACACAATTTTGTATACCATTGTTCCCTGTGTTGTGATCTATAGTTGATTTAGTTTATTTTATATTATACTAGGGGAGACCCTTGCGTGCTCCGCACTGTTACGAAGTGAGATGAGGGCGATTATTAATTTATATTTTAATTGTATTAGAAGGAGAATTTTATTGGTAGCCTATGGTGCAACAGACGATGAAGTCAAATTGCATAGTTGCATTTTGTAGTAAGCCAACGACCAAGCTAGACGAGTAACACTGAGTGGGGACAGAGATGTTAAATAGAGGGGAATAAATTCGAGACGGAGCTTTTTGGGTGGAACGAGTGAAGGTGTATGTCGAGACGACACGGGCTGACCGGAAGAAGCCACGAGGACAAAATAAGTTGAGGGAACATTTCTTGTGAATATTTGGGAAAATTGTTTTAAAATCAAGCTAACTAGAATCAATTTTCTTTGTTTTATAATAAATTGACGTAATTATTTATTTGAATGATATCCGTATTTGAAAACTTTGGGAATTAAATACATTATTTGAACTCAGTTTTGCCCGTAGAGTGAGGCATAAGATGTATAAATATTAAAGCTTATTGTTTCTGAACATGTTAGTAGAGCACTGTATTTAATATTGTATTTATGTGTTATTGGAATTAAAGATATGTTAAAATATGTTCTTGATGGGGTTTGAATTATTTTAGCAAATATATGATCCTCTTACGACATAATTAGAGCCAAGCGAGTAGTCTTTAATAAGAAAGGTCCCTAAGTAATAGCACGCTAACCCCGATGGAAACTTCTATACACATTTGTTATGTTTTCTTTATAATAAATGTATAAGATTAATAATAACCTCAATTGTAAGATAGTAAATAATGTTAAATGTCCAAATCAAACTATTTCGTATACTTTATACCAGCAGTTATAATAAAGGATAAATAACCAGCAAGGCTCAGGTATACACTTAAACACAAACTTAGCCTAAAAAGTTAGAAATACAAATAATTGTTTCAAATTTTGAAATCAGCTTTAATGGAAATATTTGAGCACACAGCTGATTACTATAACAACACTAAACATACCAGGTGTCTTAAAAGTCCCCCCCCCCACTATTATTTTTTTTATTGATGGAAATAGACAGATTTGCTTTGGGGATTGTTAAACTTAAGTTTTTGGCCGGTGCGAATGTATGTGATCGCAACGGGTGACAATGTGGTAGGTGTGAGCCTCCTTTTTGATGTATTCTTTGTTAACCTTCTGTCCGGACCCTTGTTCCTTGTCCAAATGAGGACCCTCCGTCCCTGGGACACCGACTTATTATGGGACACTAAAAATCATCCAATCGCAATAAAACAAAAACCTTTATGAAGGAAATGAAGAATATAAACAACCCAGTCAACCTACTGTTTTAAATGAGGTGACCTTGAAATATGTTTGCGTATTCTTGCTACGTCCACCAAGCAAGACAATACAAAAACTGTGTAAAAAACCAGAATGTCGTATGGGACACAGACACATAAGAAGTTTACCAGCTTTATTAGTCCCAGCGTGATGGCTTGTCTTATGCCTATAGCTGAAAAGCTTTCAGAAATTGTCAGGGTCCTGAGGTGGCAGAAACTTTTCAAAACCTGACTATAAAACCGCTATGTAATTTATAAAGTTACTGACCTTCCTGAACATTTTGTCTATATCATCAAACTTTCTCGCCTCGTCGGGGAGCTGTACTCTTATATCCCCTCCTACAAAGATGCCTTCTAGATAAAGCCATTTGCGTTGTACATTCATCCATTCGTCCAGCACTTCACTCACTGTCGACAAATTCTTCTCCCACTTCTGAACTGTGGGTAAGAAAGGACCGACAAACCTAAAAATACAAACATTGTTTGCAAGTATTTCATATATACAGTAATTCTAAATAATTGTTTGGCCTTTAAGTTATATTTTAGCTCATATACTTAAACATAAGTTACTTTTTCCACAGCTCTTGCAAACCTACATTTTATCTAAAAAAGAGACATTTATTGCAGGTTAGGAAACCATGTACAGTAGAGTCCGGATATTTCGAGTTGAATGGGACCGAGAGTACCTCGGATTGTGAAAAACTCGAATTACACAGAATATGTAGAGATTAAGATAAAACTACTATTTATAGTCCTCGTATCTCCGAAAAAATTAAAGTTTTATTAAATATACACTATTTTGTATTGAACACTGAGGTAAAAAACTAATTTTATACACAGTAAAAAATAGAAACTTACTTATTAATGAAATCATAAATAGATTTTTGTTTAACTACACTGCAACGTTTACGAGCTGCGATGTCACGCCAGGGGGATACAGCAGTGCAGGGAAAAGTTTTGTTATTTTTGTATTTACAGTAGAACTTGGATAATTCGAACGTCTTTAATTCGAAATTACCTTTAATTTGAAGTCTTGGTTCGGTCCCTTGAGCTTTATATGATAACAATGTAAAAAATTATGGCTAATTCGAAGTCAACTTTTTTAATTCGAAGTTGTTTTTCAACACTAAAAATAAAAGCTTGTGCTGTGAAAGGGATGGCTGGATACATAGGTCACTGTCTGGTAGAAAGGGGGCTGGACATAGGGGGCAGGACTTACGTGTTTGTACATGTATTGTAATTCTAGACGCGGTACCGGTTTTCAAGAATTTTGCCTTCCGAGAATTCTGTTATTGATGCTCTGCCCAATCTCTGTCTGTTGTTAAATCTCGACAAAACCTTTTGTAAACAGAACAGAACAATCATATTGTTTATTGACACTTGTACTGCGTATAACTCTATCCCACTTATATGAACAACGTTACAGTTATTTCAACTCCCCCCCCCCCCCCCACCTCCCCCGAACATGACTTAAGTTGTACAGTCAATGGATCAGGGCATTATAAAAAATGTTAAGCATTTATACCGGTGACTTATTGTACAAACGCTCTTGACAGATTCATTGGAAAACAAAAATTTAAAGATCGGTATCCTTCAAGCAGCAAGAATGTGTCACAATGCATGGTCACATTTAATGCTATTTGTGGCTCGAAGTACACGGAACCTCGGATTATCGAGACTCAAATTACCGGGACTCTACTGTATTTACTGACGGGTTACAAAGTTCTAATCATTAAAGTTTATCTTAAATACAGTTAAGCCCCCTACTTACGAACATTCAACTTACAAACTTTTGAAGTTATGAACACAGCTCCGGAACATTAAATGTTGTTTGAACCCTTTATAGGGCAGAGGTGATTTGAGTCTTTTTACATTAACGCTCGGTGGTCAATTAACTAACCACCCCAAAAGTGCTCTGGGTGGGCAACTCATTTTTTTTTCGAGACACATTTTTTTTCATAAAAACTAAACTCCACATAATACCTTGATGTGAAAACTGCAATTGTAGAATTTTTATCATACTTAGATAGTCTGATAAGTGGTGGTCAATAAACTAACCACTGACCGTTCTGGTAAAACTATTATTGTGATTGGGCGGTGTTTAGTATATTGATCACTTATTTAGGATTAAATAAAAAGTCATGTAGTGAACAGTAAATATCATATTTATTTTTCCAATAGCAAGAACGTTGCAAAAAATAACTGAACATAATAATTAATTTTATCTGTAGAAACAAGTAGGTAAACGTTAGTTAAAAAAACATTATAAGCCTGGTAATAATTTCAACAATGGTAAGAGACAGTTAAAAAAAATTTTCAATAATATTGTAAAGTAGAATATAAATACTGTTTATATAATAACAGTATTTCAGTATTAATTTGCCTTAAAATTTTAAAAATAGTATAATACCGTATGTCTTTTATATTTAATATATTTGAAAAGTAATGCTATTTTGTAAAAATAAACATAATATGTATAAAGTTTATAAACAAATAGATAAACGTTAGTTTAAAAAACCATTATAAGCCTGGTTATAATTTCAACAATGGTAAGAGACAGTTAAAAAAAATAAACTCAATAATATTGTAAAGTAGAATATAAATGCTGTTTATAAGTAAAAATAAGCGAAATGTAAAAAAAATTTAGGAATATTTGAAAAAAAACTAGCCAGTATGTCGTAGCGGAGCTACTTCTATTTATCAATAATTAAATTCTTCGTAAGATTCCCCGGCATCGTATATACAGTCCAGCGGAAAAACAAATCAAAAATCACCGAGTAACTTTTTGGCCCTTAAAAGGACCTACTCTTCGTGCGAAACTAACATAGTGCAATTCAAACATCAATTCCATCACTTAACTTTTTGGCCCTCAAAAGGGCCCAACATCAGTCAGCGACTTGCGATTTTCCCGTAAATGCCTTTTACGGGAAAACTCGCCTAAACGTCCTCAGAGCTTCACTCTATTACGCCCCGGTCGGTATATTATCTGTCTGGCGAACATAGGCATGTTCGACCGCCAAGGACACGACGATATCGGCCGGCAATCTTCTAAAATCTACGTTTGCTTTCCTCGGAAGTTGACACCTCATCTTCCGAGAAAGAGACTAGCTTTATCTCCCCACAACTTTCTCAAGGACCGTTCCAACTACGCACTGCAGATGTCTGGGATACGTCGACACGTTCTCCCGCCAAGGACTCTGCGACATCACCGCGAACGGCACCTTCACTTCTACCGTAAAACTTCTCCCCGCCGACAAGACCTTGTCTTACGGGAAAGTTGTTCGGAAATTTCCCGCGAAACATCTGTCGTAATATCTCAATAATCCCCAGTAAATTCAGTTCCCCGGTCACGTAATATATTTAGTGGCAACCGTAGAAACGTTTGCCGAAAACAAACTAAATATATTAATTCTCAAACGGCCGAAACAACGACTTCAAACTTTCTCGGCGTTCATCGCACTGCGTCCGAGAAAGTTACCATCTCCCGCGTAGCTTCTGTCGAAAATATTCTAAGTCCCTACGCCAACTTAAGAACTTGCAACCGCAAACTTAAGAACGCGCCAACAAATATCATCTCTACAGTGGTTCGGAACTCGGCAACATTACTGCACTGTAATTCGCCGACTACGTCCGCAAAGTGTTAGATTTCGCACCTTCATGTTACTTTTTCGCTGAGAAACTGTATATAACGGGGGGAAATAGTCCAAAATATTGTCTTCGTTCACCACCAGACCAACGGACTTCACCAAACGAACATCCAAATCAACTCTGCGCTCACCGCCAGACCAAGCCAACTACAAGCGAACAACAGCTCCTACCTGGACGCTGCCAAGCGAACTGAACTCGTCAACTGGAACGGATCCTACCTGGACTCCGCAGGCGAACATCGAGTGAACCTCACTCCGCCATCAAACACCAGATTGACAACCGAGCTACAGACCTTGGACCAACACGTTGGCCGGAATAGTGCCTAACTACGGGAGAATTGGCCGGACCAGTGCCACGCCGAGAGAAGTGAAGCTAAGGGAGAGTCGCCGAGTTAGTGAGGGAGTATTGCCGATCGCCAGGATAAAGACAAAAATACAAAATTCAATTCTAAATTCAACAAGTCTTGTTCTTTCGACTACGCCAACTTCACAGCGCAGCGACACAGGTCTTCAATCTACGGAAACTTGGTAGCTATTTTTATCCTTGGCTACAGCCTTGGTGTCCGGGCAGTGCGCACCCTGCTCCGAGCTACTAGGTTTCACCACGACACTTTGGTACGGGTGTCGTGTAGGACTCAACGAAACTTCGCATCGCAACGACAGCGCAGCGCTACGACCTTCACAGGCTTCACCTGTAATCAAGCGCCCTTCAGGCTCACGTTCCCTAACATATTCGGCCCTTTTCAGGACCGAATTAGCGAGGCTTCACCTCACCGCCCTTCAGGCCACATTTTAGAAACTTTTGTCGCCAAACTGAGCTACGTCCAATTTTTTTATTAAATTCATTCACCGGAGCGACAACAAGTTAGGACAGGAATACAAATATTTTTTTTCAGAGAAAGGTGTGAAACAATAAGAGATCTTCAATAACATCTTTTCTGAAACATTTTAGACCTCCTAACCTATGTAGAATTAATTAGTAATAGTTACTAACAATACTTCAATATATGGCATCCCTCAAAAAATTGTATTTATATTTGTTTATTTATTTCAAAACACACTAGTTTTAAGGTTAAGTAATGGTAAATTACAAAAATATTTTTCTTGTAATAAATAAAACCAGTATATTACTTCTTTACACTAAATCTAATCACAAACTCTTATTATTTTATGTAAAAAATATTAAAATAGTCTGTTAACTTGTCTTTCTTGAGATTAAAAACTACTTTTGACAACTGTAATGAAAAACTGACTTTACAAGTCTTCCTGTGGGCAACAACCACTTAACTGACCACCTTTTCCTTTGTTTGGAGCCTGGAGCAACAACGTTCACGTTACAACGGAAATAAAAATTCCCAGTGTTCTTTTGGTCCAAAGTGACATCAGACTCAATAAGGTTAAGTATCGCTTAACCGTGCAAGCTATTTTGAACTTTTTGTTAAGTGGTTAGTTTATTGACCACCGTCCGTTAAGGAATAATCACTGATTTATGTATTGCCCACCCAGAGCACTTTTGAAGTGGTTAGTTAATTGACCACTGACCTATAAAGGGTTAAAGGAGTAATTTTAATAAATGATGTTATTGATTTATGTTTATACTTCCTTTTAGCAATTTCCTTTAACAATCTCAATTCAACATTATTCAAATAGCCTGTACAGTATAGTGCAGTAATTGTAAAAACAGTATTGCATTTGAATTTTTGTGCCGATTTTCCGAGCTATAAACTTTTCGACTTGCAAACGACCGCAACAAATGCATTAAGTTCGTAAGTAATACTTCCTGTAATACTAATTCATTTTTAACCTACATTAAAACCTCATTAATCTGGACCCCATTATGACGGACAGCCAGTTGACTGCAGGTTATAAAGATTACATTCAGCTAAAGTTGGAATAAGCCATTCTAAACTAGTAGTCCACAGAATGGACCTTTCATATTCACAGTGTAATACATTTTACTACATGTTTTATGAATTAACGTATTGTCTGTACATACAACTAAACTCAAAATACATGTTCGTTTTCTTTAAAGGGTGTTTGTTTTATTATGTACCTTTGTTCATATTAAGGTTATTTCAATTATCCGGACGATTTAGAGCCCAAATTAGTCCGGATTAATGAGGTTTTACTGTATTTTAATTGATCACCTGATAATCCTATTCTGTTAATTGAACCAGTAAAACCACAAATGTGCTATAAGCAGTGGCAGCTCGTGCTACAGGTTCCAGCGAACCCCCAAGAAAATTGCTTTAATAACATAATATTTTAACGACTATAAATATTTAGTACTTAGTTTCATAAATCCAATAATATACAGTATAGAGTATATAATATACTTTCCGTGTCTTCTATTCTAAGGAAAGGGCACAACATGGACAAGTACTAGAGTTTCAGTCTTAAGCCACCTTACTCGAAAATCAAAAAGCATGAAACATCCTCATCCCATAAAAATTAAGAAACTAAAAGTGGCCATTTTTACGTTTGGTATTAAAAAAGTATCCCCCCCTCCCAACCATTTTGGTAGGTTTAAACCTAGCTAATAATTCACCAGCCACCACTGGCTATAGGTATTCTATGATATAAAGCAAGCAAAATATAATAGTGATTACAAGACGTTACAGCACTTACTGTGATGCTGCCATACTTTGAAGATTCATACAGTTGTCATCTAGTGCCAACATGATTTCATCAATAGGTCCCAAGATATATCCTCTGTCTTCTGTTCCCTTGGTGTGATGTGCAACACTCAGTGACATTGAAGTCCACAGCTGTAACAGTTTATTGCCATTGAACAATCATTTAAACAATCCTTTTCTACAAATTTCTTGTAGATCTAAGATTGACCTGGCACTGATGATTTTTGTGATTAAAATAAATTACATTACACAAACTTTCCAGAAACAATGTTTACAGCACAACATACAAATTGAAATTGAGTTAAAGATGGGAGACAATATATCTAAACATGTGAGTTATATTTAAAAGGGCAGTTCCATTGCCTATAGAAAAGACTCTGCAGTAATTTTTATGTAGTCCTGATTTTAAGGTTTTGCAATGTGTAAATTGTATTATAACATCAATTTAGTAATAATATACAGTAAATTTCTACGTACTTTTATAGTTGGGTTTTAAGCCGCGTCCACACTGGACAAACGTTCGGCGAACATGTTTGACCAAACAGTTCGTGGATAATTGTCCGAACATTTTGATGTTCGGCGAACAATGTTTGCCTTTCTGCAGTGTGGACGCTTCCCCGAACAAAACGTTTGGGGGTTGACGACCTAGTCGTCGCCATCTTTGTTCGGAGACAATGTTCGCTCTTGGAGCGAAAACTGGCGGATGTTCGTGGTAGTCTGAGGCGGTAGCTGGTGGAAGGCGCACGTATTCTAGTGCTTAGTTGTGTTGGTTGTTGTTATAAGTTATTGTGCATTGAAGATGAGTAAGGATTTTTGGAATCAGGACAAAGTTATAATGTTGATTCAACTGTACGAATCAAACAAGCTGTTGTGGGATACATCGGACAGTGATTATAAAAATAAGTATAAGAGGAAAGACGCGTATGCCGCCATCGCTACTGAGTTGGGTATCAACAACGCAGATGAAGTTAAGAAGAAAATAGAGAGTATCTTAGCTCAGTACAGGAGAGAGAAAAAAGGAACTACATTGAAATCAGGAATGGGTACAGCTGAGAAGAAAAAGCCTTGGTGGGGGTTAGCATATTTACAATTTCTAGTAGGAGACAAGAGTACTCCACGATCAACTGTCTAACTGTGAGGTTAGCTTGACTCAGGCTAGTGTCCCCGCAGTCGACACAGATTTGAGTGACAATGAGAACGACATTGACAATGACAACCAGGAAATAAGCAATAATTCTTCGCCTCAGCCACATTCTTCTCTAAAAAGTTCAATATCCAGATCTAGCACACCCGGTAGTGGACTTGAAAGTTTGAGTGCAAGTGGCAGAGTGAAACGTGTAAAAGCTAATCAAGTTAACGAAGCCTATAACATCATGAAAAGTTGCTACAATGATGTGCAAAACCAACAACCACAATTGAGGGACGAATACTCGGTTTATGGTGAGAACATCGCCAACCGTCTGAGGAAGATAAAAAACCCTGTGAGAGTATGCAGATTGCAAAATACCATAGACAATTTGATATTTCAGGCGGAAATGCAGGAGTTTGAAGAACGACACACCGTGAACACAAACCAAGAAACAAGACCTGCACCTTCTCAACCACCGGAGCGCGAAGTTGATGATGTCTCATTGCTGATGAACACTTCATTGTTGTGTTTACCAAACAATTTCCCCAATTTTTAAACGTTGTGTGGTTTTTTATTTCTGATATGTGTAGTTTTACATGTGTTTTTTTACATTAAATGACCATGCAGTAAAAGGTAAGAAGTTATTATTTACTAAACAAAACAAAAATGGTATACATTACTGAGCTCAAGTAACAATCAGTATCTATGTTGTTATTTCTGATCTGGCCACACTACTAGCAAGCGTGGCCTGGGGCCAATATCATAAATTTTTACAGGTAATTTAATTAAAATTAATTTTTTGTAAATCATAAATGAAAAAATAAAAAATAAAAAAAGAATTTCTGGGCAACGTACTCCTTATCGATTACAGATAAATTATCAAAATAGACAAAATTTCAAAAAAATATTTTTCATTTTTAATTTACAATAGCCTAACTTAGTTTTAATAAAATTAGTTAGTTGTGAAACTTTATGAAATTAGCCCCAGGTAATTTCTCATTATAACAATTAAGTTTGTATGGAAATATAATTAAAACTTTACAATCATTTATTCATTGAATAATTTATTCATATTTAGTTACAACTCAAATTCTAATGTATAATTACGCTTTTAAAATGGAAATATAAATTTGTTTACAACAAGATTTTAGAAAAACACAAAATGAGAAACATTAACTGAGTTTAATTTGTAAAAAAAATAACTTAAGTTGCATTAGTACAGTAGGCTCTATTTCACAACAGTTTGATTCTTCTGAAACTCACGTTAGCCTATGCACATGTTTAGGCCTACTTTGTAGTCACGAATTTAAGTGTAGTCGTTTTGCCATGTAACACTGCCTAAGTCTGAGGCAAAATACACTGCATACTCTTCCCTCACGGCCTTTGCTAACTCACTTGGTTTTCATCCGATTCGAGGAAGTGGGTAGTATGACTGTAGTCCATCGTTATCATTCCTCCATTGTCCTGGAATGATACTTCCATTAGGCGCAACACTGTCTAAAGAACCAGGAGGAGTGTAAATATTAACTGAAGATTTGCTCTGGCGCAAAAAAACTGTGTAAATAGACGCAAGCACACGTAACAAGGGTACTTTTTTCTGGATTCAAAAGCATTGGTTTTCTTAAGACTCTGAACACAGAGCTTACAATACCAAAGGCATTTTCTGAACACCTTCGTGCTCGAGACAAACGATAGTTAAATATTCTCCTTTTACTCCTCTTCTTCTGATGGCCGGGAAATGGTTTCATAATATGCTTGTGTAGTGCAAAAGCATCATCCGCAACGATAACATATGGGGCAGCAAATATTCTTCCCGGTAATGGTTTGTCTTTGGGCAAACCAGTTCCGTTTTCCACAATTTTCCACAGATCACAGTTCTTAAACACACCCCCATCAGATATCCTGCCTTGACACCCTGCATTAACATATACAAACAAATAGTTTGAGTCTACTAGAGCCATCAGTACAATGCTGTGGTGACCTTTATAATTAAAAAACGTAGACCCACTATTTTCTGGGGCTTCCAAAACAATATGCTTGCCGTCAAGAGCTCCAATGCACTGATCAAACTGCCAAATTCGCTTATATCCACTTGCTATCTTCTCCCATTCTTCAGGGTTGGAAGGTGTCTGTATATAATCTTTTAAGCAGTTAACTAGAGCAGCACATACTTCAGGAACAATTACAGATATGGCTTGTTTTGATATTTTAAATAAGTACATAAGCGAGTGGTATGAATCCCCTGTGGCTAAGAAACGTAAAGTAACAGCTAAGCGATCGTTAACACTTATTGCTTGGCGAAAGTTAGTATTTTCTCTTGCGACTATAGGCCCAATCATGAGAGCTAATGCTTCAAAATCAGCGTTCGAAACTCGTGTAAAGTTTGTAAACAAACATCCAGAAGTCAAATCTGTTCGTAAATCTTCTCCACTATACTCATACCTCCTCTGTAACAGTTGTCTTTGCCACCACCTGCGAGGACGGGGTTGATGCTGGTTGATCACAATAAAAGCCGCGGCAACACATGCTAGTCGCTGACGACGATACACCAGGTCACGGTCGACCATCACTGCAAACTAATGCGAGTTGACTGAGCCATTTAGAGCGAACACTAGTTTGTTCGTCCAAACACAGGAGTTTTTGTTCGTCGAACAATATTTCTACAAACATTTAAAACGTTCGATGTCAATTCAATACAACAAACATGTTCGTCGAACATGTTCGCCGAACGTTCGCTAGGTGTGGACGCGCCTTTAGTTTTACAAGTTTTTAAGTAAAGTTTTAAAAAAAAACCTTTTTGACACTCTTTTAGAAATAAGCCAAGTATGCTTAAACCACTCTTAATCATGTCTGTTTTTGTTGATGGGTATAAGAGATTATTTCACAAGTTTTAATCAAACATTTTTAAATTTTGTGTTTTATCTACAATTTTATCAATTTTTAACATATTGAAATAAATGAATTGTGGTTTGAAAGAGAAAATTCCCCAAGTGTTAAAGCATTCCCAGCAGAATTAAAATTAAACTATTGGGTCTCAAAACAATATTGGGGCAGTCAAAGTTCATCCCTTTTTCTAAGTTCATATTTTTTCACCACAAACAGTCTTCGATAAATTTTAATAAGCAAGAAATGCAAAAGTATGTACTATTTCTGAATAAATATTGAGCTTGACTTGTGAGAAGATACACTAGATAACATAAAACTTGAACACAGAATCTCACAAATTATGTTTATTAACTCAAACGGCAAAGTCGTCATCTTCAGTCATGCACAAGCTACAATAATCAGTCTAGTTTTAAGCATAATATTTTGGTGAACCATATTTTGTTTCTTTTATTAAATGTGTTTCGGCCTATATTGAATGTACTCATTTCTATACTTGTGGTTTCACTACCTCACTCAAAAGGTATTCAACATTTTTCTTTGTAACTCATACAATAAGGTTCTCCATCCCATTTTGTATTATGTCAAAAATGCAAAACAGCTTAACTTATTTATGTTACTGAAATATAACTGTTCCTATTTATCAAAATCAGCACTACAGTGCAGTAGCTTTGACGGAACATGAAAATGGTTAGGCAAATATATTTTTTTAACTTACAGTTGCGATATCTTTGACTCCTTTTTCAATACTCAGTTCCTTCACAGCGTTTGCTATGATTTCTTCAGCAATTTCCTGGTACCGGTGGAGTTCCATCGCAAACATATTTTCTAATGTGAATCTTTCAGCAGACATATCAAAATGTTTACCTGCACATAAAGGTATTAAAAGAATATAAGTAATTATTTTCCGTTTTGTCTGCAATGTAACTTACAGTACATTACATTGGCACTGGCTCATATCTAAGAGCTTCAACTAACCTTACAGATCTAGCACTACTTTGTTTAAATCTGACATAAATGTGTTTAACAAAATCCATTTTAAGTTTTAATCCATAAAAAAAAAATTATTTTAACTTAAAGATACAGTATATCTAACATAACCAAAACAAATGTAAAAACCGTACCAGTAACTGGCACATACTTTCTTACAAACATATTATTTAAATTATTAAACAGATTCACTGTGACTTCATAACTGTATTAACCTTTTGCACTCTATTTATTTGAAACTTGGCTGTTCCACCAGATCCAATTAAAATATTACTGTTTGCAGAATTATTTTTGTAAATTTGCTAAAATATTTCTATAAATAGTAAACATAAGTTATTATATATCATTTTGTTTGGAATAAAACAGAGAATAAGGAAAAATTGTTGAAAGATTAAATAAAAATTTTTCATTGAGTAGGCCTATTTTGAATATAATCGGTCAAAAAAATCAATTGATTATTTTGTTTTGTAATGAAATTAAAAATAAGAATAATAGAGTTTAGAGCTTTTAAAATACTTTATTACACTAAATGTGACCATAATAAATAATTTAAAAAATATTCTTGAGGTTTAACAACATTTTTTTACTGAGTAGGCCTATTTTGAAAATATTAGGTCAAAAAAATATAAAAAAATATGTTTTTTAATGAATTTAAAAGTAGTAATAAAAATTATTAGAGCTTTAATAATAGTTTTTACAGTAAATATGTCTGTTTAAGTATTTCAATTGTATTTATATTTATTCAAACATTTTTATTTTAACAATAAAATTTTAGCAAAATAATGGTACATAACCACGTTAACGTATAGTTTAAACAGTTGCCATTTCTCAACACAAAATAAAACAAAAACAAGATCTTTACATTATTTACATTAACAAAATTTACACAAAACGGCAAAATAATAACGTACAGTAAAAATAAATACCACTTGAAAAAGCGTAAACAAAAGTTACATGACGCAAGATAAAAGACGATGCTATTTGTATTTCTTGATCATGACTGGCAAACAGCTGCTCAACTTCAGAGATATAAAATATATTCAACAGCCAATATAATCTGTCACTGGTTTCTAAACTGTTTGAACAACATTGAAGTCTCATTAGACCGAAAACCACAGATTCTACACTTGTTTAGAACATAGAAATCGTATTAAAACGTGTGTCGGAATGAGTCCGACAGTTGAGCGCAACAGAAAATTAGCGATGTCGGGACTGAGTTCGCCTATGAAGCGCAAAAGGTTAAAGTAGGAGAGGGGATACATTAAAGTAAAAGAGTAAACTAATAAATGCTAATTATTATTAACTAGAGAGAAAATTATTTGATCGATTTCGAACAAGTTTACACCAAACACGTCAATTAGGCCTGTATAGATGCACGAAAAAAGGTTTTGACAAATTTTGAAAAACAACCCAACTTTCGGCCAAAAAAACCCCCAAAATCAGTTATTATTATTATTATTAGCTAAACAAGAAGTTTTAGAAAGATGCGGTTTTTTGCATATGGTAGGGTACATTAAGGGCTACAAAACAGACATTTTGTAAAAAAACACTTTTTTGAACTCAGGGGGTCCAAAACGGATATTTCTAGAAAAATCTCAACATCAATTGTTTTGCGATCATTATACTAATGATATAAAACCATTTACCTGTTTTTTCCATAAGTTCAGCCCAATGTCTATCACGGAGAGCTTCGTTTTTCAATTCAATAAATAAAGGAATAGAATTTTTAAACTCTTTCATTCGTAGATCCAAAACCTGCCCTGGAGGTAAATTCCGTACAGCTTTTGGCAATTTTCGAAACTCTTTGATGAACACTTCCATCCCGTCCAACAATACGTGTGGATTGAGATGGGCCCAAAGGGTTTTAGCCCAATGTTCTCTAGCAGTCTGTTAGGCAAAATAAAATAGTTTACTATTAATCAGAAGTATATGTTTATTATGTTATTGTAAAACATATATTAATTACAATTTAATCTGTAACACAAAATACATCTGAAGTTACTCTGGGAAGTAAATCTACTTTAATAAATTACTTAAAAGGTTAAGATAAAAAACTCTGTAGAATATGATTGTAGGGTTCAAAATAAAGGTGTTTCATCACTGAAATATAGTACTTTAAATGTCTACTCAGAATAAAATATGTATTAATAATACTGTATCACTGTAATACAAATTAGTAAATTTTCCATACAGTTAGTATGTGGTTGTCAATTTTTGTTTCCCCAATATCTACTTTATAAATGTACACTTCTTGTTTATTTCCAGATAGGCAAAATTGGTCTCATCTCATTAGTAAGTTATGTTTCAATATTAATAATAATTTGACCACCCAGCTGACGTGAGTTGAGCGAATTTCCAAAATTAAGTTTATAGGCTTATGTTTTAGGGTTTCAACCAACAATTTGGGAAATAGGTCTATTCACGACGGTGCTGAATAACTGCCAGTTTGTACTAAATATATTAG
The DNA here is from genome assembly GCA_018207615.1 of Philaenus spumarius. Classification (NCBI taxonomy): domain Eukaryota; kingdom Metazoa; phylum Arthropoda; class Insecta; order Hemiptera; family Aphrophoridae; genus Philaenus; species Philaenus spumarius. The sequence continues at coordinate 62,707 of JAGFPH010001250.1, read as the reverse complement.
TAGAATTTTTTTGCGAATAAGCCTGCAGCTTGAACTTACGCGCTGTTTCGTTACACTCACAGTGGAAAAAGTCGATTTGCGAGTTTGCACCTCGATCTTGTGGCCTCGGGAATATGAGCGGAAAAACTCACCCTTCGGGCTCGGATGAGAAGATACCCCCAAGGTAAATCCACCACGTGGCTTTGAACGGGTACTTTTATGGTATTTTACCTTTTGATCGATTTTGGGGGAGCGAGCTATAAGGTCGCGTAAGAAAACAAATCTTGCGAACCTAAATTTTTAGAAAAAACTCTAAAAAAAATTCATTCTTGTAGGAAAAATCTATAAAAATAGATACTTCCGGTCAAAAAACGTACTTCAGTTTGTTGGAGTTTTTGGCTAACGAACTCGTCCGAGCGACAAAGACAACCAACATGTGTACCAAATTTGGACCAAATCGGACTTGAAATGCGGCCGCTAGAGTGCGAACACATAAATACATATACATATTTATTACGTATGACACATCAAATTTATATTTCATATATGATTTTATATAATATTTATATATGATTTTTAATGACACCCCAAAAAGTGTTCTGGGGACCATGATCGGTGCTCATTTGCTATTCCTGACCTTATGTCTTACCATAAGGATCACTGCAATAGTTCATTTTTCCTATGGAAATTCGCTAATAACAACTATTACATTATTGTGGCGAATTTACCTTTTGTTCAATCCTAGAAATGGAAAAAAATACTCTGTGCTGAGATAGATTGAATTTAAAAAAAACATCTGTTTGTTGATGATAAACAAAACTAGGATAAAATGAATTGGCTCGGACATTGAGATAGTAAGACCGATGATTAGAAACGACATAGATGTCTATAGATTTACGCAATTTGATGACTTTACCTAGGTTTAAGAATTGGTAAATATGGTAGGTATAAACACAATTTTATAAAGAATATTCAGTTTTTTTTCAGCACTCAATTACAAAAGATGAATTTATAAAACGGTTTTAAAGGAGGCAATGTCAAAGTGCTCAGCTGCAAGAAGTTGCACTGTTTACATACAGCTATAAAGTGATGTACTGGAGTCGCTGGTTGATTTCTCTTTTACTGGAGCAGACCCTTAACAAGCAGAAAAGCAGAATATCCAATGTACAAAGCACACCAAGGAGCTGAAACCTTAGGTTGTGTCTCACTGAAGCGTTAGGAGAAGAACCTACTCAAAAATACATATGGAGTAGGGGTGCTGTCAATGGTTTGTACGAACCAATATTATTCTGAGTAAGTTGACTAATAATGTGTGACATTAGGTCACATAAATTAAATTGGCACAACTAAAGTGGCTGGGCCATTAGGAGAGAATGAAAGAAACAGGTGCAGGGGTGGTTTTTAAAATTATGGGGTATTGAACCCTGATTACGAGGTTTGCCGAAGTGCCCGCTGATCACTGACAACTCACGCCACTAAGGTCACAACCACGATGATCTCACAACACCCACAGCTTTGACTAACAATACTTTTACATATAAACAATAAATATAATTCTACACTAATTGGGTTCCAAAGCTTTCTAAGCTCAATAACCAAAATTTGGTTTCGATACAGGATCACTTATTGTCATAACGTCCGCCACAAACTCACTAAACATGCACAGTTCACTTAGCTGGCCATAATTATACTACAAATCACATACAAGAAAATAAGCCTTAACCCTCCCTGTGGTGGACTGCACTAAGTGACGTTCTCTCAGGCACAAGATGCAACCATTTCGAACAAATGCGTAAATTTGCATATATTTGCACATTCCATTGATTAATATACTCAAAATCATCCAATCGTAATAAAACCGGCACCGTTGGAAGGAAATGAATTAAACGTTAATTTTTGTATTTAAAACTTTTTCGTAAAACGTATATTTACATACGTAATCATCGTTTTAAAATATGCAGATCGGGTTACAGCTGTTTCAACGTGTGAATTTGCATACAATTGTACTGTTATTTCCCACTTCTTCGATGTTCAAGACTATCTACAAAAATATTTCTATGGCTATTATAAAGATACCATTGGATTCGTCAAGATTTTATCTTTCTAATAGTGCCTTCCAATCAGATGTTACCATTTTACAAGATTTATGACGAAGATTTCTGTACACCCTTGCGATTGGACAGTTTTCAACCAATGAAACAGGCACACTTGTCAACCGAGATAATGCCTACAATTCCTTATGTTTTCACAGTTTTCTTTATACCATTTTGTAGAGAATAGTTCGATCTTTCTAACCACGGGAAGTAAACTAGATATATCCAGTTATTTGTTTGTCTGGACAGCAGTGGAAAGTACATATTAGGGCATACTGGTGAGAACGTCCGGCGCCTGTCGCTCCCACGTTATTCAAATCACCCTTCCGGCAAAGTTTTATTAGATTGATGTCATTTTGATATTCAAATAAAGATAACTAAAACACTTTTGTGAACTAAGAAATGTCAAGAATACAGTTCTTTTCTTTGATTTATTCTCTACACTTTGTTATAATAATATTGAAATTTTGGTCAATTTTGGAACATAAAAACTGGTGTTTTCAAAATAACAAATTTGAAATTGATAAATATTTTTATACAGTTCTATTTAGAACTAAATTAATAAACTTTTTATGCTTACGAAAAAATTACAAAAAATGTTTACTAATTGTTATGTAGGCCTAAAGTTGAACTTTTACCATTCGTAACTGAACATTTTTTGTTTCTTGAGCTAATAACTTTTACAATTTTACATCAATATTTTTTTAAATTGAATATATGAATTCTTTGAACCTTTCTCTACAAAAAAGGTACAGAACACTTTTTATTGGGATAGAATTACTATTTTTGGCGAATTTTTAAAAAAACGTTTGCAAAACACTAAAAACCAGCTCACCAATTTTAGCTATAACCAGGGCTTGTGTAGGGTTAAGTTAGTATGAGTCCTCTCCCAGTCTTTCTAATTCACTGCCCAAAATTCTGACGGAACCTCGATGTTGCCTTCTGGATCGTCGTCAGCCTACCCACCGAATCAGTGACACGCTCAGAGATCTACACCCAATCCTAACAATGGTCCTGAGCGTGTCATGCAACCAAGAGGATGTTTGTTGGAAACACGGATTGGTAGGGAAAAAGATCTTCAAAGAATGGTAGAGTCAGACATCAAGAGTGAGTTAGGTATTGAAAAAAGTTGGCGACTTTCAAGGACTGCAGTGCCATCGAGGAAGTACCCTCTTAGGGTACTTCCAAATGCAAAAATAAAGAAATCTAGTGTACCTTCTACAAACAATGACATGCAGGACACTCTAACTGTGTAGCTGTCCAGTTTAACTAAAATTATTTTCATTAAAAATTAGTCTTCAAAAATCATACATACTTTCTGTTGAACATATAACGTCAATATTTGCTCCATGCCTTGATAATCACCATAAGCTTTATTGTAGTTACTATAGTCGGACATTGGAAGGTCAAATAGTTTCTCCGCCTTAATCATATCATCTTTCTTCTCGTTCAGTTCTTCAAATTCAAAATTATATTCCTGTACAAAACCAAAATAACCAAGTTCAATGAAAACACACGATTATTCAAAAAGCAACAAAAAAGTTGAGCATGTGTTCTAATAGTAAAGATTAAAAAAAAAGTTCATATAGTAACAGTTAATGATAACATATTTCCATATAATGCCTATGCAACATTTCTGGGCTATTAAAAGTTACACTAGTCTAGTTTAAAAAAATTGTTTCTGAAATGATTCATGTAAATAGTTTAAGGGGATTACTGTGTTTGAATAGTAATCAAAAGTAAACGTAAAATAAGAAAATTTATACTATGTAAATAAAGCTTAAATAATGTACAACTTAAACTTAATGATTGCACGTCTTATGTTTAAATTGTATTTTAAAGGTGATAAATCTGATTGGTTATCATCGCCTGGAAAACACAAGCGTTCAATTGTAATCATTGAAATAACCCTCCGTAGTCAGCGTGGACCTAGGCAATCTCACTCCTTAACATAGATTTTTTAGCTTTCAGTGTACATTTCTTTCTTGTTGTGTATATTATATGTTTATATATGGTTTTATTATTATGAACCCTACATTAATGTTATTTATATAACTATACAGTTTTAAACACTTAATTAATTGTTAACTGTAGGTTACGCGCAGAACCAAAATCCCAAATATTGAAAACACTGTAGATCAAGCTGTGTCAATCTGCTGTTGTAGTGGTTTATTTGTTGACAGACAACTATCGATGCGTAAAAAGTAGTCCGAGTGGTTCATCTAGGTAAGGGTTTTCGTGCAGCCCGCGAAACACCATATGACCACATAGTTAATAAATCCTTAACCCTCAAAGTGGCAGACTGCAGTCTCTCGGGCGCAAATGCCACCCGCTCGAACCTTAGCGAGAATTTGCATAGTCGATAATTTAATCCACTTAAAATCATCTAATCGCAATAAAACAGGCACCATTGGAAAGGAAATGAATTAAACTTTAATTTTTGTATTTACAACTTTTTCGTAAAACGTATAATTACGAACGTAATCATCGTTTTAAAATATGCATATCGTGTTACAGCTATTTCCGCGGGTGAATCTGCATACAGTTGTACTGTT
>JAGFPH010001250.1:19317-38776 GCA_018207615.1 Philaenus spumarius | reverse complement strand
GCCTTTCCGGGGCAACACTCTACCACTGAGCTATCCTGATCCTCCAGTTATTGGTCGATGTTACCTCACTTGTACGGTTTTACTGCATTTATGAATTAATAGATTGAATACCTCGCATGCGACATTGAAAACAATCTCAATTCTTTTTGCAGCCTACAGTGGTGTTATTTATTATTATTGATGTTGGCCTGAAATTAGAGGGATCGGATATCAAAGGTCACGTTGTACTGTAATTATTTCGTTTGTTTGTATGTCCTCTACCACTTCTTGAAGTTTAACATACAATTTTAAAATTACCTTGTATTCATGGTTTGATGAAGAGAAACTTGTAATATCTAGCATGTTGTACTCTTTTATCTATTTCTAGGTACATACCTCAAACTTAATTGTAAAATCAATCTCTTACTTGATAATATATCTCTGTAGGTCAAACGTCACAGTATGGGCTGAATTGACAACACCGTTGACTAAATCATTAATTTTCTGAACACGTATCAAGTCATCGTGAAAGGAATACATATGCTCATCGCCTGTAGAACTCCGTACCGATGGACATTTCACGCAAGTACCATCCATCCATCTTGGAACTGATTTGAATCTGTAAGTAATAATACTCAAAGAAACATTACAATGATATGATGATCGTGTAGTTTTAAATTTGTTACTTCATTAAGATAGGTTTGTAGACGTCAATTTTGAAGAAAACATAACACATAATGTAAACTTTTTTAAACATTTCAAGAAACATCTGTTTGTGATTGTGTTTCTTCCATTACTAAAACATTTTAAACTGACATTTACATTTTTACTAAATGTGTTAAGATAAAGTGTTGTAATAATTAATTATGATGTAAATGAATGAAAGTGTACACCCAGTTTGAAAATACCACGGATAAGAAGGTGAAACCCAAGGCTTGCAGTTGATATTAAAATATGTTTATATGGGATTTTAACCCTACAGATAAACTGCTCAATTGAGCAATCTCAGCACTCGGCCTAGGTCTCACACTACTCAACTGACAACTCTGCTTTGTATTGAATATTTGACCCACTAAAAATCACCCAATCGCAATAAAAGAAAAACCGTTGGAAAGGAAATGATTTAAACTTGAATTTTTGTATTTACACATTTTTTTCTGTAAACTCCTTGCCGCGAGTGAAATACAAAGAAATTATACTCTAATGTGTCACTTCTCTAAAGCTCAATGGCGGTCGACAGAAATATTTTGACCAATAATATAAAGACACCATTGGATTCGTCAAGATTTTAACTTTCTAAAACTGCCTTCCAATCAGACGTCATTCTTATGGTTTCAAAAATATGAAGATTTCTGTAAACCCTTGTAATTGGACAGATTTCAACCAATAAAACAGCACATTTTGGAATCGAGATATCTATTACAATTCAAATTATTTGAATAGACTTGTTTATATCTATTTATAGACCAAAGTTCAATCTTTCATTTGGTGTAAAGCAAACCATAATTACTCTAACACTTTTGTTCGTACAGTGCTGAGAAATACTGACAAATGGGAAATTCAAAACTCGACTTTCTCACGCTCCCGAAGTGGCACTTCCAACGGTTTTTCACACAGAACGTCGTATAGGATGCGTCCGTAAGACATTTAATTAGTTTCTTCTAATTTTGTGATTCAAGTACAAGTAAGTCAAATATTTTTATGAAATAATAATTTACAAGTAAACAGTTCAATTCTTTGATTTATTCTCTACACTTTCTTATAATAATATTTCATATTTGGGCAAGGGATGTATTCCTAAATTACTATTCAAACTAGGTCTACTTTTGTTGGGTGTCTTGTAGTAGGAACATAAAAACTGGTGTTTTCAAAATAAGAAATTAGAAATTGATAAATATTTTGATAGTTATGTTCAGAACTAGATTACAAAAGTTAAGTTTTTTAGAATTATGAAAAAAATTACAAAAAATGTTTACTACTTTTTATGTAGGCCTAAAGTTGAACTTTTCCCTTTCGTTACTGAACATTTTTGTTTCTTGAGCTAATAACTTTGTAAATTTTACATCAATAATTTTTTTACTGGCATATATAAATTCTTTGTACCTTTCTCTAGAAAAATGCTATGGAACACTTTTTGGATTGGTTTATAATTACTATATTTGGCGAATTTTTGAAAATATGCTTGCACATGCAACGAAATGGTTTGACTTCAGAACAAACAGTTCTAGGGGTAAAGTTAAAAGCACTCATGTTCATTTGCTACGTGGCTGTGTTTGGAGAGGGAGCAGAAGGCCTTGCAGTAGGTAGGCTTAGTTTGTTTTTGTGAATCCTAGATTCTGAATCACTTTCCTCGCCAGTGTACAGTGAGTAGAAAACTATCTGCACGCCCAAGGCCAAGCACCAACGCTTAACAAACAACTTATACAGTAATGGTTCTGTAATACGACCAAGACGAAACTGTAATAAACTTTAAACAACGAAAAATACAAGAATATTGAAGAGAGTAAGTAATATAATTATTCATTTAATATACACTTGTGGTTTCATCACATATTAAAAATATAGTTAAAAACACCAGAAATTATTTTTTTTCTATTAGCTCTACACTGTTATTTAGCTATAGATCATCACAACTGCCACTGAGATCATTCTTAGGCCGTCCACACATGGGTTGTTCTGATATCATCAAGGATACGATATTTGTACGCTTGTGAGGGCATTTCAAGCGTTGTGCAGAGTAGTCCTCAAGCCAAACGATTCCTCAAGTGGCTTGTTACAAATATTCAATTCGAAGAGGATGTTGAATAATACTCGGGAATTTATGATTAAACTGGTTATGCGAGAAAACATGTTGTAGAACAAGAGTAGGCGAAAATTGGCAGAAAATCAACCTTAGAGGTAAGAAATAATTTATATATTTTTAAAATACAATCATATCTTCATGTAGATTATTAATTACTAGTAAGCCCCCGTGAAAAATCACAGGCAGATTCACATCAGAAATACATCATTTAAAAAAATACTATTTTAAAACAACATACTACCTAGGCTTACCTAACAATGCTGACGGGGATTTTTAACTCGGTAAATGTGTACAATTATAAGGATTATAAAACTGTAGGCCTATTTGTGAAATTTTGTATTTATATACGTTATTATATATTTAAAGAAATATAAAAATATTATCTTTTAATTGCTTTTTATTTCATATTGTTAGATGAAATGATTTAGAAGTTATTAATATAGTTATATTAATATTTAATATTTATATTTAATATAGTTATATATATATTATAGTGAAGAAATTAAAATTAAAATATGTTTATGTTATATGAAGATATACGAATGTTTCCGAAGCTAGACAAATAGGTAGCTCTTCTTTAAATTTGTATAAACAAATATATTGATGATAAAATGTTGTGCTTATAAACAGTGTAATATATGTGAGTTTCAGGGATTTTAAAACACTTAAATAAGGGTACAACGTAAAGGGGGTCATAATGTAAATTTTGGACATTTAGCCTATTTTAAAAAACTTAGTACTTTCATGAAAAATAATAAACATAGAAATTCAAAGGGAGATTGCAGACAAGTTTAATTTCAATATATTTCAGTCATAAAAAAGCAATTTGTAATATGATAAGGCATAAATAGAAGTTACACAGAACTTAAATATGTTTTTTGAAATAAAGGAAAGACGTTGTTAGAACATAGCCTCCACAACGGATGAACATTTAGAAAGAAACAAGACTTCAGCCTCGAAACGGATACAAATTTCAGAGATTGTGCGCAGTTTAACATAACAAGAGAATCAGGATTGGTGGAGAGAAACCACGTGATATGACATCATCATTGCATGATGTGGCAAGCGGAAACCATGTATAATTATCACTAGCATCAGAGACGTTCTGCTGAGCAGATCTATTTGTAATGTGTTAAGTATATTGTTCCAGAAGTATGGAGAAGTGCGGTATTTCTGATAGAAACGCAATCTAAACATTTCTAAAGTATAATAGAGACAGTGTACTCATGTTTGAGTGTAGAATGGTGAAATTCGGACGTCCGTAGTCAGAGATATTAAACAAAACAAGTTTTGGAAAACAAGCGTGGGTTTCACAAAGCATAAGTAATGGCGGACTAGCTAAGTGACTTGTATAAAAAACGAACAGTGTTTTCGGAGTGAGTTATATCCGTGGATCATGAAATAAATTCAACGATTAATGAGGCTAAACAATTGACTAAGTACAAAATCATTTAAATTAAAATTTTCATAAACTAAAACATGTGTTAAAAGTAAATTCATTTTCTTTCATAAATTCATTTTTAAAGTGCACTAAAAAAAAAAAGTTTCGTAAGTAATAAATTAAGTTTAATTAAGTCTGCAATCGAATATTTTAATAATATAAGTTATTATAGGTTTAAGATAAAATGATTAATAATTTATGTGTATGGTTGAGTGTCTGATTGAGGTAAATGAGATGAAGATTTGCCAATTTGACTTAATCTATTTATGTGTGTTTTTTACAATCTAAAATGATACAGTAAAGTATTAATGTCAACTACTATGCTTTCTTAATTTGAGTTTTCTCCTTTCCAGAAGTACTTTATGGTAAATTGAACCTTGTAATAATAATAGATTTAGCTTCAGTGTTTCATAAGTAATATAAAATGGCGACGGTTGAGAGTATGAACGGTACGTTTTAGCGGTATGCATTCTATGTGTAGAAACATAGATGGCGTATTTCTAAGATGATCTGTCCTGAGCTATCAACTGTACGCATAGATACAATAAGTTAATGCGTAACAGAGATTTAGTAGTCAACTGTAGTAGACACAGATCTGACTACAACATAACCTACCTTCAATTTTGGGGTTATGTTTGATTGTTTTTATTGTGGTTAAGGGAATAAGGTGTTGTAATATTTTGAATTAATAATTAAATAAGTAAAGTATATGGATTGAAGGTAGGATATAATAAATAATTGTTATGCAGTAAAGGTTATTTTTTTTATTAAAGTTAACTTAGAAATATTTTTGTCAAAATTAATTATTTAATTTTTTTTTTTATTTTTCTATTAATAAATTTGTTTGTAAACGGCTTGTGTAAGCGCAGCACGTTACAACAGTTTATAAACTCAAAGCAAATCTCATAATGTATTATAGCATACATTAGTTCTATAACTAATATTTAACAAAAATAATCAACTTCACAAGAAATTATAATGATTTATGTTGTAAACATGACCCCAAAGTATAATCTTAAGTATTACAGATGATGGATGAAATCAGTTGCTATATTATAATACATATGTATGTCCGGACGTACAATCGCTTTTATAGGAGTTGATTGATAAAAATATACATTCGTACATCCCCTGATTTTAAAAGTGTTGGTTTTGATACTCCTGGACTGTCGGAAATAGCGGTAATATAATAATTCATGTTCATCATCACTACTTCATGAAGAACTTGACATTTTGAAAGCAATCCACTGTCACTGCCTTGACGATAGCATGACGACACGTCTGCGGACGTGAAACAAAGGAAACGACAATCGTTCTTTTCCGTGGACAATAGCCTCTTTCTAGGATCTCAAGAGGTGGTTCTTGAGACAAAACATCAAGAAAGGGCATCCTTATCTTCTTATCAAGTAAAACCAGAGTTGGGAAAGTTAGTCTAATAAAGTAACTGATAGAAGTTAGAGTTAGTCGATCAAAAAAATAACTGAGTAGAGTTATAAGTTAGCCAGGAAAAATCCTAACTGAATAAAGTTAGAAGTTAGTCAGCAAAAAAGTAACTGATTAAAGTTAGAAGTTAGTCTCCAAAAAAAGTAACTAAATAAAGTTATAAGTTAGTCGATTTTTTATTTACTTCAACTAGAAAAAGTAAACAAAATTACATATTGTTATGTTATTTTAAATATTTCCCAGGTATTGTTTAGAATGTTTGTGTCAGGTAAAACATTTGTTTTTATTTGCAAATAAAAAAAAGAAGAAAAATCTACAAAATGTGCAAAGTACAGTAACATATAAATTATTTTTTACACCAAACAACGGTAACTAGAAATTGCAAAACATTAATTTATATAGGCTAGTAGTAAATAACATGTAGACTACTATAAGAAAATAATAACCTATTTACTCCCAAACAAACACTTATAATTTATAAAAGATATAATATTTATAATTTATATAAATTTAAAAGGGCCTAGATACAATTTTAAACTAAGAAAATATAATAGGTAGGCCTTTATGTAGATTTTTTTATAATTTATTTCTACTCATATCCCATTAATATATATATATATATATATATTAGAAATATATAATAATAAATATATAAGAAACCATGACTTTAAAAAATATTTTATAAGATCAGATCTCTATAAATTGGTTTGAAGACTTTTCAAACCCTCTACGTCCTAAAAAAAAGGCAACACTAAATAGTTTGACATTTATTTACGTGTCTTATTTCTATAACAGTAAAGTTACCTACCGCCATAAAGTTGTAAGTATTAACTATTTATTTAAAAGTATTAAATTGCGCCTTTAAATTTTTAAATTGGAAGCCGATGTAACAGATGCTTTAACTTGCTTGTTCTTCGGCAAACATAAAAGACACTTGAACGTAACATTGTTACTGTTGCTGTCCCGGTTAATTTGAGTAAACAGTTTACTCAAATTTGGCCACAAAACTTTCACTTTAACAAATGAAACTATAGGCCTACTACTAAACAATCTATAACTATCTAAACTTTAAACTATATAAACGAAATTTCAATTAAACTATAAACAACACGCCAGCAATACAAACAGTTCTACAAAACAGTAAACACTTTCCCACTACTTGGGCAATTAATTGTACAAGATTGAAAGTACAAAAAGTAAGTTAGTACCACGGCGACAACCGGTCTACTGATTGTGCATCTCAACCCCTCTCAAAAACCAAAGTACACATAGCTGATGCGCCGAGTGATCTAAAAGTAAAAAGAGAAAGTGTGCTCGTGATTGTTTGTGACAAAGTCAACAACCCCGCCCCTCCCCTCAAAATTCTAGTCTAGTCCCTTGTCCTTTCTTTTCCAGCCCCTCACACAACCTTGAGTTATCGCTATTCCGAGAAATCATAACGGGCCAACTTCGACTAAACAAACCCATTGTTCGAGTTTCTGCTGTTTGTTGACCGAAATGGTCCTTTTCAAAATATTCCTTTGCTTATAAATCTAACTCGTTAGAATTTCTATTCGTTACTCATTTTTCTAACTAGTTACAGTTAGAAGTTAATGCTATAAAAAACTAACGAGTAGAGTTATAAGTTAGTCAAAAAACTAACTAGTTACTCTATTCGTTAGTTTTTCTATTCGTTAGTCCCAACTCTGAGTAAAACATATGGTTACATATAAAAAAAAACACTTCCTAGTTCATAGGTACATCACGTTGGACAGAAACAAAAGAGTTGAGGAGAGAATGTCGTAATAAACTCAAGTTTCAATATTTCTAAATCGGCCTGGTCATTCATTAATAAAACAAGAAACAAGGGACAAAAGTCTGCTTCAGTGTCTTTGGATTTAAGCGGTAGAACAATTTCTCAACCGTATGAAGTAGCTGAGTATTCAACAATTTTTTGCAGTTGCAGGTAGGATGACAGATGCTGAAAGAAAATAGGAGGGGTTACTGGAGGTATATTTTTCTCCATGATGCTTTTTTCTGTAACTGAGCAAGAAGTGAAAATGGTAGTCAAGGGTCTAAAAAACAAAACATCAACAGATATAAATGGCTTTTCGACCAGCCTTGTTAAAAAATGTATGGATAAAATTGCAGGACCCCTAACATTTTTAATAAATTCATCTTTTGAGAGTGGGCTATTCCCAGAGGTATTAAAAGAGGCAAGAGTAATTCAACTGTTAAAGAAGGGGGACCCTAAAATGTAGGCAACTATAGACCAATATCACTGTTACTAACATTTAGTAAAATTATTGAAAAACTCTTTTTATGTAGACTCTCAAGGTTAGTAAATTTAAACTTCTTTCTGAAAACCAATACGGACTTAAAAAAGGTACATCAACAGTAGATGCTATAGTAAAGCTGATTATGGCTGTAACTGAAGGCTTAGAAAAAAAGAAACACACCATCGGTGTCTTCCTTGATCTTAGCAAGGCTTTCAACTGTGTTGATTTCCAAATACTTTTTAATAAATTGTAATTTTTGGGTATAAGGGGTATTCCACTGAAATGGATTGCTACATACATGTCAGACCGAGTTCAGCATATTGAGGTTGCTGGTGTTTTGTCTGGGGGTATAAAGCTAAAATATGGTGTCCCTCAGGGGTCGATTCTGGGCCCAGTCTTATTCTTGATTTACATAAATGACTTTCCATCATACACAAAAATTAATAATATTATACAGTATGCAGATGACACTAACCTAATCTTTTGGGAAAAAAACAATGGAGGAAATTGAATTTAAAAGTTTCATACAGAATAACATTACTTGTCAGTATTTTGATGAAATTAACTTAAAAATCAACTCTAAAAAAACAAACTTTATGCTATTAGGTCAAAATAATAGAATTCATCCTAACATATTTATGGATGAAAATTTGCTGGAGGAGGTAGATAGAACCAAATTTTTAGGTCTATTTATAGACAACAGGTTAACTTGGGTCAATCATATAGATAGTGTGTGTCATAAATTAACTTCAGGAGTGTTTTTTCTCCGTTATTTGGCAAAATATTGTGACATATATTTATTGAAATAGGCTTATTATGGTATAATACAACCTCATTTAAATTATGGGATCTGTTTGTGGGTAAATTCTAATAAACGGCACTTACAAAGAGTTTTCTCTTTACAAAAGAAATCTATAAGAGCTGTTTTAAAACTGAAACCTAGAGAGACTTGCAGAGAGGCTTTTAACCCTCCAAGTGCTGACTATATTGCTCTTTAGTGCTAAGGGTTTTTTGGTTCCATGCATGCTTATTAACTAAAATCATTATAAAATACTCACTAATAGTAAAGTGAGACTTATTATATATCATTTTAATCACAATTACATGATCTTTACAGTAAATAGCTTTAACAGGCTTACCTTATAACTTTTATACTTTTTTTTTAACCAAAGTAGAAATAAAAAAAATAAATTTTTTTGTGTTCTAAAACCTCTCACTCAAAATATGTAAAAAAAGTAATGTAGAAAATTCAATATAGCCAAAAGTTGCACAATTTTATGGTGAATAGAAATATATATAACACTACTACTTTGCTGTAAAAATCAAACTTTTTGTCTATAAAAGAAAACAACTCCGTTTTTTATAAAAAATTTGTTTTTTTGCACAAAGAAGAAAAACTTGTCTCTAAAGATATAAAAGTACTGTCTAGGCCCAATATTTATGGTTTTAATTTGTTATAAAGGAATAACACACACATTATATACAAGAAAAAAACATTTACAGTTCAAAGTCTCTAAAAATCACTATTTTCAAACACACCTCTAACAGCCCTTAAATTGTTAAGTTCACTCATAATTACTTAAAAAATAAATAAACATTTACAAAAACAAATAAAAATAAACTGATCTAAACTAAAACTAAAAATGAATAACAACTAGTGGATAAACAAACAAACTCCGAGTTCCGAGCGTCTATCTACGTGTAGGCCTACTACACGACTATATACCGTGTATAGATACTTGATTTGACAATTCTGCCAAAGGTTTGTTTGAGTTGATATCGCTATGAAACTCTGAATTATAATAAAGTGACTTTTTCCAAACACAAAAATACATAGAAGTATCCGATTGTATCAAAAATAGCGGCGTCGTACACATTTACAAAATGTGTTGCGCAAACGTTGCATATGCGATGTTAGCACCATAACGCGACTTTTATACATCGCATATGCGACGTTAGCACTTGGAGGGTTAAGTACTTAAATATCCTAACATTCCCCAGCTTATACATTTTGGAGGTGATATTGTGCTGTAGATTTAAGAGTCAAACAGCTTACAACGGTGATTTTCATAATCACCACACAAGAAAAAGGGATGATCTCAGATGTGAAAGACATAGACTGAACATCTTCAGAAGGTTCCCAGCTCAGGCTGGAATTCCGCTATTTAACAGACTTCCAGAGTCTTTGAAGCAGATATCTAATCTTAAGGATCTGCTCCAGTAAACGAGAAATCCACCGGAACGCAAACGCCTCTCACTATATCCCTATCTAAACAGTGCAATTTCTTGCGCTGACATTGCCTCATTTCATACCATTTTATAAGTCTATCTTTTGTAATTGAGTGTTGAAAAAAAAACTGAATATTCTTTATAAAATTTCGGATCCGGCTTGCAAATTATTTTTCGTTATTAATTTTTTATTGTGATAGGAAAAAAATTCAAACTTTGTACTTACAAAATGTCAAAATCAAAAGCATTTTAAAAAATAAACGGTACCAGAAACTGGCACATACTTTCTCACAAACATATTTCAATTACTAAACAGATTCACAGTGACTTGTAGGGTGGGGTAGGAGAGTTTTTTTTATTAAAGTTGGAGATTAACTAATAAATATTATTATTATTATCTAGAGAGAAAACTATTAGATCGATTTCAAACAAATTTGCACCAAACACGTCAATTAGGACTTTATAGATGCACGTAAAAAGGTTTTGAAAAATTTTGAAAAACAACCCCCTTTATGGCCAAAAAAACCCCAAAAATCAGTTATTATTATTATTATTAGCTAAATGAGAATTTTTAGAAAGATGCGGGTTTCTGTATATGGTAGGGCACATTAAAGGCTACAAATTAGCCAAATTTTATCAAAATCGTTAGAGCCGTTTTTTTATAAAAAAATAATAACTGATTTTTTGGGGGTTTTTTGGCTAAAAAGGGGGTTGTTTTTCAAAATTGTTCAAAACCCTTTTTCGTGCATCTATACAGGCGTACTGGACATGTCTGGGGCAAATTTGGTTGAAATCGATCGAATAGTTTTCGCTCTAGCTTTGTATACATACAGACATACAGACATACATACAGACATACAGACATACAGACATACATACAGACATACATACAGACATACAGACAGACATTTTGTAAAAATCACTTTTTTGGACTCAAGGGGTCCCAAAACGGATATTTCCACAAAAATCTCAACACCGATTTTTTTTGCGATCACTATACTTTCTCTATACTATAGTATAGTGAGAAAGTAAAAAATGTAAATTGCAAGACGGATGCGTATTGTGACTGTGCTCAAAATGAGACCTTGCAAACAATTTTATGATAAAAAATAAACGAAATAAATGGTTTGAAATTTAACATTGCTCTTATGGGATAAAAAACCAAGATGGCTGCCACTACAGCAGACCCTTAATAGTTTTAAATCGGGGCTGAAATTTTTTTACTCCGGAGAGGCGTGTACTCGGTGGCTGAGTTTATGTCTTTGCCTTTATGAGTTTTGTTTTGTCATGTGTGTTATTTGGTAGCTGTAATAATTATGTGTTTGATTGTTGATAATCATGTGTTTATACTAGATAAAAGCCCACATAGTTTAGACATTTAAATGGTAATAACTGATTAATATTTTATGAAAGAAGCAATAATTTACATACTATTGGTGTATGATGTCTTAAAGTCTATAATGAATCTATTTTCCTTTTCATTGCCGATGCATATTTTGCAGAATGTTCCGCCATAGCAATAAAATAATAATTATATTTGACACCTCAGAAGCTGAAAAATTTGTATTTATTAGGTATTCAATTGTATATAACTGTGTTTTTTTATGTGGATGCTTTATTATTTTAGTTGCATTTTGTATATTATATGTAATATTGGCTTGTATATTATGGGCCGGTTTCTGAGCTCGGGATTTAGCTAAGTTCTAGACCTAAACCGGCTTTAGACTCTGGAGTCTAAAACATGACTTTCCGAGTCAGGGCGTTAGCGAAGTCCAGAACTTAATAGACTCTGGAGTTTATTTGGCTGGTTAGACTCTGGAGTCTATAATTTGGCTTTCCGAGTGAAGGATCTATAGATCCAGGACTTAACTTAGATTCTCGTCTCTTTCCGAGTCAAGGATTTAGCAAAATTCGTTAAGTCTAGGACTTAAAACAGTACGATTTTAGATCCTCACCAAGGGCAGGATTTAAAATTAGATCCTAGACTTACGCCTCAGTTGTTAACAGAGTATATACGCCTCAGTTGTTGTTTTGAAGTGGTATGTGTGCATCGTTATCATGGAATATCTAGATTATTTGGATAATTCGGTTACTGTCTCCAGGATTAGGGGTTTATGATGAAAGAGCTCCACACAGCATTCCGAAGTGGAAACAAGTGTTGATTGCGCTAAGGTTTTTTGCTGACGGAACTCTTCACAGGGAAACTGGAGATCTTCTTCATGTGTCAGAGTCTACTGCTTGTAGAGTTATTCACAAGGTAGCAAAGGTAATATGTGAGAGATTGAGGGCAGAATATATTAAAATTCCTGAAGGGGAATACGCATATAGTACGAAGCAGAAATTTTTCACTAAATACGGCTTTCCTGGGGTGTTAAGCTGTGTTGATGGCAGCCACGTACCTATAATCTTTCCATCGACACCGGATAAGGAAAAGTACCGTAATAGGAAAGGATACTTTTCAATCAATGTGATACTTTTCAGCAATTACTAGGGCCTAATCACCCTCACTGTCGGAATCTTGAATTATGGATTTTTTCACCAAGTCAAAAGTTTTTATTTCACTTGAGTCCGTATTTAAATTGTCTACCTCAGGAATCAACGGCTGCAACGGCATTTGCAAAGCACCAGAAGGGTGTTGAATTGAAGCGCACATTTCCTGCCAATACTTCAATTCTTGATTTTTGGCCTTCAACTCTTGGGTCAAAATCTTCATTTTCATCTCGTGTTCATTTTTGATATTTGCCATTCTAGTTAGATGAAATTCTTCCGCGAATAACAGGACCTTTTTTGAGGTCTTCTTCGGCTCTTGGGTACTCGATGATGTGCAAGGCAATTGCTGCTCCACATTCTTTGGGCTTAATTTTCCCGTGTTGCTCTGAAGTAGTGTATTGTTACTCCCGTCATATTCATCAACTGAAAAATTACATCCCAATAGTAATACCATTAATTGTATTTTAATTCAAGTATACTGCGATAGCCAGCAGTTTGTTCCTATGCCGACGCATACAACCCGATTAATATTGTGTATTCAGAACAAAATTACAAATATTTATAGTACGCAGGTCCACCGCCGGTCTTGAATTTCTTGCGCTTCAATGTAGCTTGATTGGATTTCCAATCTTTCTTCAACTTTTCCACGCATTCCGCAACTGTTCAGTTGATCTCTTGGTCACACATACATCTACGTTAAATTCATCAGTAATTTTCTTCCACACCACTTTTTTCATCTGTTCGTTTTTTTGTCATGTTCGTTTTTTTCCACATCAGGATATTTCCCAACCAGTTGCTGCAACAAGTCCAATTCTTTCTTCTCAAATCGGACACGCTTTTTTACGTCTTGACCGCTCATATTTACAAAATCCACAAAAATACTGTTTACAATATCTATACTATAAATAACTATGCGCATCGATGACCAAATACACATTTTATAACTACACAATAACTACACCAAATAAATTTACAAAGAATTCACTACAATGTTAATGGAAGACTAGACGCAGATTTGAGGAAATATGTCACAAAAACAACCCAAGACGCACCCTGCTAGGCCATATAACGGTAAACAGAGGGGGAGATATCTATTGTTTACGGTCGGCTGTCACCCATTGCCAACATCACAACGCCAAATACCGTAAAATTCCCTCGATATTTATTGCTTAAGTTCTAGACTCAAATAGGTCCAGGACTTAATAGATCCTGGAGTTTCACAGATAGATCCGCGACTCAGCAAGACGATTTAGATCCGAGAGCTTATTTGAGTCCTCGACTCAATAAGTCCAGAACCTATAGATCCGGAGCTCGGAAACCGGCCCTATATGTATTAATTGTGATTTAGTGCTTACTCACAAATTTATTTTATTATCAATGTATTATATTGTACCACCTATAGTAAGTTTTGGAAGACGTGCTGGGCAGATAGATGGTACATGTCAAATTCCCTAATCAAATTAAATGTGCGATTGCACTTACCTCAATTTGAAATATTACCCTTTTGACACTTGGTTTACCATTTATAAATAAAAGTATACTCAAAGTTAATTAAACTGATTTTATTGTCAGTAAAAAAAAATTATACGCCCTTAATAATAAAATATGAAATTTATATGCCCTTAATGAAAATACAATAATTATTAAATAACCCTCCCAAAAATTTTATTAATAAAACCCACCCGTTTTATTTTATTCAGAATTTAATTTACAATAATATAAAAAAAATTACACGTATAGATTTAGTACAATTATAATAATTGGCACAGGTGTGTCTACTTGAACACAAATGAGATTTTAGCTTAAATCTAACAATAGGCACACTAACCTAAATCTTAAGTCTATCTGGCCAGTATTAATTATAATTATTTAAAATAAAAATGAAGTTAATAAAAATTATGTTTAAATTTGGAAAAGGTTGTGATATCACTTAGTTAATTCAGAGATATAATCCTTTGAGGATTGGAATCTCTAAATTGGCATGCTACTCCACCCAATTATTTATTAAATAAGCCTTGTATTTAATTATTCAGCCTAAACAAAAATATATTGCAAAAGACAAAAATCACCTTACACTTCCTGCAGAAAGTGAAGGTTAAATAAATAGGTTGGCAATTGTAAATGTAACATAGTTCAAAACAGTAACACTTTGTAGAATAGTTTATGCTGCAGAATTAAAACTGGTGAAATTTTCTATTGTAGTTAATTGGCACATTGTGGACATAAACTTGCTTTGAAAACAGATGTTGTGCCCTGGAAGTCTAAGTTGAATAATTAAAGTTGAAGTAGAATTGTAATAGCAAAGTTGAAGTTGAACCCAGATTACACTGGGTTGGAAGCAATGTAGAATTACACATGTTTAATATGAAAGATCGGGAAGTTAAACTATTACACTTACATTGTTGAGGTTAACGTTACTTAATTTAATAAAATGACTTATGCACAAACACTTCCCGACATTACGCAAGCACACATGTGGTTAACCTTGTCGTGTAACGAATTCGTTTTTCTAGCAATGAATAAAGACGTCAAAATGAAAATGTCTTCTCTCTTATCTTAGCACATCGCTAGCGCTTATGTGGATGGTTGACGAAGCTACACATTGCATGCCAGTCACAGCTGTTGGATCACAGCTGTTGCTGAGTTATGTCTTCTGTCCGCTAGGTACCGTGGGTGTTCAGTGTATTGGGGCAGTTAGACAGTTTGGTTTAATCAGAAAGTCATTCTGATTGAGATAGTGGCGCGCTATTTAAATAACGGCACAATATATATGACTTGCTTTATACAAATGTGAATTTGTCTAAAAGAAATAATAAATTGAAGTGAATTTCATTAAGTAGAATAGACTACCTGTTCTATCAATATTATTGATAACCACTCCTCTCAACAAACCTTAAATAATAAATACATTTACTGTACCTCTCAAAGAATTCTTTAGCACTATGTATAAACATATTATACAGTTGCATAGGCGTAGGACGAGTGGCTATGTCAGGACTTCCAAGAACGCAATCAATCGTAAACCAAGATCTCCTACTATTCAGGAATTCGTTGTACCGTTCTAAATTGTAGATTATCAATCTAAAAGCAAATAAAAATTACTATATAAGTATGCACATTATCTGAAGGGTTATCAGAATCCTATCTTCTAAAGCGAGAGATAATTGTCTGTCTGCTAAATGGATCTGGAATCTCCGTCTAAGGATTTTTGATTTTATATGGGGCTTTTGGCCACGAGAAATCGATTGGAAATGGTCACCAGTCTGGGAAAATTCGTTTTCTACGTCTTTTTATTAAATTAAAAAGTGAAATTTGTCCATTTTAAACAATACAAAGTACAGCTGATGCAAATGTTTTCAATGTCATTACAATAATTATCTGTTTTCTTTTAAACGAAGCACAGCTGATGCAAATGTTTTCAATGCCATTACAATAATCATCTGTTTTCTTTTAAACTGTATTTTATTAGTGGTAAGCCTAATGTTGTATCTATTTATAGTTACCATGTCAACGAATACTTCTGCTAAATAAACATACCCTTTATTTAGTTGTTTAATGTTATAGGCCTAACCTAAACGATGTTCACGGAAATTTGCAATAATAGTTATTGACGTGAGCGAACTAGGCCCTGCTTATAATCGAGCTTTAGCTCGGTCTCCTGGTACTGTAATACAAAGTAAAAACAAATTTATAGGTTGTATAAATTATGATATATTATTCAGGGTTTGTTGCTTATATATTTTTTTATTTTCTTCTTCTATATGCCATTGTTTGAAAAGTTTGAAATGAGTTGTGTTGTCTCGTACTGAGTAGATAAAGCAAAAATCCAAACATTAATATGTAATCCGAGTATATGTACTTTATGCTCTTAATTCGGAAGAAAATATTTTCTTATAATTTTTGAAAGTAGTATTTTTATAACAGTTGCATGAATACATTAGATCCGTAAATCCGTAGAATAGTATATGGATGACTCCAAAATGACCAAAAAGTTGGAACAGGAGTTTATGGTCCTAGGTGCAGTTTATCTAGGACTATGGACTCCTTACCATCGGTTTTCCAGGCAGAGGTTGTTGCGATTGACCTCCTTAAACAAAATTAAGCTCTGGTAGCCAAGCTGCCTTAAATGCGATGGAATCATTCACCTTTGCATCAAGGCTGGTTTGGGACAGCTTCAAAATAGTGAATGACATGGAAGTTACTTGGAGTTACATGGAGTTAATAGCTACTAGACTCAATTAAGTTACTTTTAAATGGATGGCTGGCCATGTAGGCATAAACGGTAATGAGGCGGCGGATCACTTTGATAAGTTGGGGTCAAAAAGCCCTTCATTGGCCCAGAGCCCTTCTGTGGTAGGCCCAAGAGCCACCTAAGAAATGCTGTCAAAATCTGGACGGAGAAAAGTTGGTCCTCACATTGGATTGTCTCTCCTGGTCTTAGACAGGATAAAATGTTCATCTGCCTCTCTAAGTTAAAAGCTCAAAAGCTTCTATTGTTCAGGGCTCTATAACAAGTGCTATACCGTTTCTTTGATCTTGGCACTGTGCCACCAGTCCCCCTCTGAGATCACTGTGATGTAAACTGCGAAGACTGCAGCAGCGGACTCCTTGTGCGAGCTATCGTTTACTCGCTGTTGTAACTCGACGGAAAAGCTTCAGTAAAACAAAACTTAGATATTCTTAATCTACATAAAGTACAGATTCTAACAGTATAAAAAACTTTTATTTTAACAGGTATTACGAATTTTATTAATTGAAAATATTTGAGAATTATCACTGATTGACAAGGAAAAGTTACTAAGAGAGGACATTTTTTATTATTGGGTTACAAACAAACTTCCGGCGGGAAAGTTTTAGCCAATGAATTAATCTAAATTTTCCAACTCACCGATTTGTGATAAAATGATTTTACATCATTAAAAAATCGTTTTTAAATGGTGACGCTCCGCCACTCCCTGTGTACTATTGTTTGATACTGGAATATTTACATCCTTATCAATTACGTTTATGTACATATTGTTATTTTAAGGTAATATAGTAAATTGCTTGTCCCCAGGTAATTTATACTAGCTAGAAAAAAGTAAGCATTTTATTTTAACATAAACTAATTATAATTTATAATAAAAATTTGATATTATTGAAGGTGACACAAAAATTTAAGTTGGAGGTTAACGTTTAAAAATAATATCATTATTATGTAAATTCAAAGAAATTAAATTAAAGATCAATGTTGGAAAAAGAAAATTGTAATTACGTAAAAAAAATTAGTTTAATATTTAATTTAAGAATTCTTAAAGAAATATGCTGCCTTTTAATTAATTTGTTCATTAATCGGAAATCACAAGTTAAAATAGCCTTTTATAAATTATAAAGTAATTCTTTTAATTAAATATTAAACTCATTTTTTTTACATAATTACGATTTTCTTTTTCCAACAATGATCTCTAATTTAATTTCTTTGAATGTACGTAACAGTGATATTATTTTTTAAACGTTAACCTCCAACTTAACTTTTTGTGTCCACTTCAATAATATCAAATTTTAATTATAACTAGTTTATGTTCAAATAAAATGCTTACTTTTTTTCTATCTAGCATAATTAACTGGGGACAAGCGATTTCCTATATTACCTTAAAATAACAATATGTACATAAACGTAATGGATAAGGATGTAAATATTCCAGTATCAAACAACAGTAGTCCGGGAGTGGCAGAGCATCACCGCCTCGCGCTCATTTAAAAATGATTTCATAATGATGTTATCATTTAATCACAAATCGGTGAGTTGAAAAGTTTAGGTCAATACATTGGCTACAACTTTCCCGCTGGAAGTTTGTTTGTAACCCAATAATAAAAAATTTCCTCGCTTAGTAACTTTTCCATGTCAGTCGGTGATAATTCTCAAATATTTTCAATTATTTAAATTTGAAATACCTGTTAAAATAAAAAGTTTTTTATAATGTTAGAATCCGTACTTTATGTAGATTAGGAATATCTAAGTTCTACTTTACTGAAGCTTTTCCGTCGAGTTACATTAGCGAGTAAACGACAGCTCGCACAAGGAGTCCGCTGCTGTAGTCTTCGCAGTTAACATCGCAGTGACGTCATAGGCGACCGATACTGGGTCACCGTAAATGAGCAAAATGGTACAGCCCTTGTTATAGAGCCCTGCTAATGTTGGGCAAAAACAATCTTAGACGGATTGTAGGAATCCCTACTGGTCACTGCCCGGCCAAATACCATCTCAGAAAAATTGGGATGGTTTCGGAATACTCCTGTCGATTCAGCTCCCTTGATATTGAATCGGCTCAACACCTGCTGTGCAACGCAAGGCTCTTGCACGTAGGAAATTCATGGTGCTTGGAAGTTCTTTTGTTAGCCTGGAAGAGGTCCTTTGTGCTGATCACATGACCCTCCTTGGTTTCATAAGAGACTTGTGAGGTATCTGGGATGATTATTAAAGGGAGAATCTTACCACAATAGATCCTGGTGGGTCCCAGGGGGAAAGGCATTGGACTCCTCCATCCCATAATAAAATAATACATTATTTATGAAACACATTTGCATTAGATAATTTTCATTGTGAAGTTAGGATATTGTATATTACTTAGGTGCTTAAACTTCTTAGATATTACTGACTAATACAAGGGGTGGATTTTAAATTTATTAAATCCGAAAGTTACAGCACCCAACTTTGACCTTTAAAAGCCTATTTTAAACACACACTTACTTAATTAGAGTAGTAAACGTCTTCTTCTCACAGTGATTGTAAAAAAACGTCATTAAATGAGATTTTCCCGAACTGGTTTGCAACAC
>JAGFPH010001250.1:0-12453 GCA_018207615.1 Philaenus spumarius | reverse complement strand
TCATTCTCTTAGTAAAAATCTAAAAAAATAGTTACTTCCGGTTGTTGGATTTTTTTGGCTAACGAACTTGTCCGAGCCACTTACACAACCAACACGTGTATCAAATTTGGACCAAATCGGACTTAAAATGCGACCGCTAGAGTGCGAACACATATATACATATATATATATATATATATATATACACGTCTACACCCGGAGAGCCAGTCACTGAAAATTAACACGGGTAATGCAGTCATCTGCACACCCACATATATTTGGAAAATATGACATATATATATTTTTTATTCACTCATGTATTATTATTAAGCATTTTCGATTATATATATGTTGTATATATTGCAAAAATAATAACTTTATTTTTGTAAAAATTTATATGCTAAGCCAGTCATCCATCGCTTTTGCCGGGATAGCCAGTCACGAATATTTTGCACTGTTAAGCCAGTCGCTATATATTAAACGTATACGCCTGGGATGCCAGTCACTGAAAATCTGCACTGGGAAGCCAGTCAGTTGCACCCACAAATATTTGTATAAATTACTAGCTTTTATTCGCGGCTCCAACCGCAGAATATTGTATATAAATCTTAAAACAATAATTTCAGAATGCATGCAATCAAATAGGAAAATATACCAATTACCCTTTTATATTCTCTTTGTTGCACACCCTTTTACAAACCTATTTATAGAAACCTTTGTGCTTTACAGATTGTTTTCAGGCATATTATTATATATGAAATTGTTTGGTCTTTTTCGGTATTTTAATAGGAAGAGCTCAATCCAATATTTAATGTTTGTATAAATACATTTTGTAGATGTTCTTTTAAGTCGTTTAAAAGATGTATTACAACTTTTTCTTGCGTAACAGTTTCATTGATAGAAATTAAAATTATAATTTAGCTTATAAAGCTAAAAACGTGAATGGTAGCACAGACTGTACCCAAGTTGAAAGTAATGCTTTTTTTAAATTTAAGTTAAGATACAAGTAGTATTTTGTTCCATATAAGAATTATAATGAATACATTTTGGACAGATCTTTTATGAACAATAAAGACGATGCCAACCCAGCAGACAGCCCAATTTGGACCATTGCTGAAAGTTTTTAAAAAAAATAATCTTTCAAGTACACTTTTAAGTAAATCAGTTAGGTTGTAAATGCTATATTTGTTGTACATAAAGCACTGATTATTTTTTCTTCATTCTAAGCCATTCTAAATGAATGGGTGATTATTAGACGCTGAGACTGATGTTTACAGTTCTGGATTTCCCCTCTCCTCGTTTCTCCCCGAACCACCACAAGGACACACACACAAGGACACACATACTTGTAGGACATACCAAATGGCGAGGCACACTCACACAATGTCAAACGGGGAGACTGTGTTTCCGATGTCTGATCCATATTAGCTTGCATACATATGTTAGTAAAATTGCCCGTATTCGGTATGTAACATCAAAATTTACATTTTTTCAATTTAGAAAATCCACACTAAAGCTTCTGGATGAGGAGGGAGACAAACGGCGAGATTTTCACGCAAGTTGCACACGTGACTTGTCAAAACTGTTTCCGATACTGAACCCCACTTGAATATTGCTAGACTAGAAACCTTTCTTTTATGCACTTGTCATCCCATAAAAGATTTATTGTACTATCAAAGAGCCGACGGAGTTAACAACATGTTTGCCTCTTTTCTGCTAAGAAATTATTAATGTTAAAATTATTAATTATATGTTTTTTCTCCTTTACGTTTAATATTTATTGACTACAAATAATATAAGTTAACCATTTTTAGCTGTTTCAAGGCATTTTTGTATAGCAAAATGCAGCTCATTATTGGAAAGCTGGTTCTTGTTGGAAACCAGGAAATTAATATGTCTATTAACTTATTTCAGACCAGGGCAGTAAACACAACTGTCCAACAATTTGAGTATAAACAAATTGTACAGTTTAATTTCTCATAGAATCCTTATACAGATATTTTTTCTCAAATGTGTTTATTGTCGCTAAGCGATATCTTCCTTAATTCTCCATAAAAATTAATTATTCAAACTTCATTTTAAGCTTTTGTTCCCCGCTATTCAAGAAAATAGACAAACAGCTTAAAATTCATGTTTTCGTTACAAAAATTTATTAAAAACTCTTTTATAATATATTTTATATGGTTCCTAATGAAAGGTGACATCTATTAACAATCTGTTTAACTAGCATGACAGCTGTTAAATTGTATACAAACTAAAATTCTATATGAAAACTTATTTATAATATAACGTAAATAAATAAACGTAATTAACTCAATTAAATCAACGTATTAAATTAGGTAAGTGTAGGTCTACTCCTAACTTGTGAAATATTCGCACATGTCAAATAGTATTTATGATTTTGGTGGCTAAGAGAAATAAAATAAACATTGCAATATTATAAACAAATAAATACAGTTATTTAAACAGTTTATTAGAAAATCAAGAAAATTTCAAGAAAAATTCAATCACTTTTGAAAGTAAAGTATTGTTTCTAAAAGTAAAAGTAAAAATAAAATACAGAAACAATCCTCACAAAAATACGTTTATTTGTCAAACTCGTTTCAAGGACAAAGTCGTCATCTTCAGTGACATATGAGCTACAACTAAATTATAACGTAGTTATTGGTTATAAATTTATTAGATACTAGAGAGCTCCGCCCCCTGCTCGCTTCACTCGTCAACCCCCTCGGTGACTCATGTAGAAGCAAATGCAAACAGATTATTTTATATAAATAGGCCTACTATTAAATTCTAATACGTCTTATTTATTTTTAATTAGTGTGATTTAAATTAATTTTTAATTTAAAAAATGCAACATAGTGGTTTCTTATTTTTAAATTCCTTAACTCAAGCTTTTATTTATTTGTGTGTGTTGAAACATGAGTTGGTTCAGTCTAGGCCTAAATTTAAATATTATTTTTCACTAAGCTGGACATCCGAATCAACTGTTTTATCTGTTATTTTATTCAATTTGTTGCTATCGTAGTGAATAAATATTTACATTCAAGAAATATGTGTTGCTTCATCAGTCTAGGAATAACCGAAAATTATGTTTAATTTATTTTACCTGCCTTAACGGCAACAAACACACATAATTTATATTTTTATGCATGTCTGCCACAGTAAGATTCGAATGATGTAAGTGTCATCTTTCAATTGTCGGTTTTTAGTTTTTCATAATGTTGCTTATTTATACATTTAGCGGTTTGCGCGTTGTCAGTTAAATGTATTTTTCTTTTAAATGTAATAATAAATTAAAATGAAATTTAGCACACGTACAAATAAAGTATTTATATGTGTTCTGTGAACAGTTTAAAATTGTGCTCTCCGATTTTTTAACATTTATACAGAGTTTGAAATAGTTTTCTAAAACATCTTTCAGGTAAGATCCGATACATTATTGTAGAGGTTATGGCCATATTTGGTACAAAGGTACTGACAATTATCTTAATTACTTCTCAAAAAGTTTTGTAATTCTGGACTATTATTTGCAAATAAATTATTCCCTCAGTGATAAAAGCAGAGATTGTATCAAACAGTTAGCGTTTTCACGAATATTAATGTTTTTTTATGTTATTCTTTAAACTATATACAATGCTTTTTGATGTACACCTTGTGCGTAACCTTACTTTGCCAGTCTTTAAAAATATATCATCTTCATTTGGCGTTAAAGCTGTCAGGATTGCATACGCACAAACTAAATAGATTCCGGTTTGTTAATTTACATGATACTGGCTTAAAATTCATTTCTCAAGCTAAACGATAGTTTGATAATTGATATCGGCTATAGTTTGACTGACTTTAAATACGTTTTTTTTAACACCTGATCATTTCCCCCTACTACCTACTTTTGTAGTGATCAGCGTCTTTAAAAGTTAAAAAGAAAAATAATATTTAAAAATTAATTTAAGTATATATTTTATATAACCTCAATAAATGTTTTAATAAATGGTTTGGAAGGGAACTTGGAGCATTTGTATTTATAAATTATCACTTTCAAAGTCAGAAATATTGTACTAGTTCAATCCAATTGTTATTTCCTTTAGGTTAAAACCACCTTAAACTAAATGATCAGGTAGAATTCATGTCAAACTCGCCCTTGTTAAAACCATTGTCTTTACTATGACCTGAGGTCTCCCAAGCCCTTCCTTTTTGTTTCTCAAGTAAAGTTTCTCTGTTGTAATATTTATGTCGGTTTTCTATATTTCCTTAGTCTGGGTCAGGTGCTTATGAGCCTTCAAAAATATTATTTTTTTAAACTACAACATTTATTTATGGTTATGCCTTCAGTCGGGGGCGACAATGTTGCCAGATTTAACACATCCCATGTTGCCGTCAAGTGCACCTTTTCTAACTAAGGGTTCAGTCCAATTGTTCTTGTATTCCTTAGATAAGGGTGTTGCTTGCTTCCATTATTTGAATGTGCGCAATATATTATAAATTACACAAGTTATTTACACTTCATATGAAATAGTTACGGGTTTGTTTAATATTAATACGTTATTGTGCATATTCTTCCTAGAATCAAAATATACAGTATTATTACAAATTTTTTTAGAGTAAATTAACCGATCATTACGTTAGCACCTCTTATAAAATTACTTTAGATTATAACCCACCCAACTTTTGCTCCTTATTTCCAAATATCTAACATTTTAAGTGGTTTTCCTATATGAAAGATTTCTTTTATTCCAGTTTTTCTGCACAAAACATGCAAAATCCCATTTAATTATTCTCTTTCAGAGAATAGTTCAACAAAATTTTCAAAATTATGTGGTTTTAGAGATTTTCATATACATAAAAACTATGGCGAAACCAAATCGTAAAAAATAGTGATAAAAATATGTTTTTTTTCATGCTGAGTGGTAGTTCTTTTGTTTTATCACCATCTTATTCTGTCACTGTTCTCCACCAAAAAGACCTTATTCCTGCCATGGAATTGTTATTGGTTAGATTGTTCAGTATATACAGAGTATACATAAAATCCCTTTAACCCCATTTATTATTTTTGTTATTGAAAATAAGTTAACAAAACTTAGTACAAATCTTGTGTTGCATAACAGGACACATTTTTTGACATACTGAACCTTTAGGGTTTTGGGGGCTTGAGGAGGGTTAAAAATTTCAAATATAAAAATAGGTAATACACCATTGAAAAGCTTATTAAAAGAGAGACAGAATGGCGCAAACTAGAATTTAGTATCTTGCTTCGTTTGTTTCAAAGTAATGGACAATCAAAGTTCTGGAAAATGATATTGTTATCATAACATCAAAGCAGGTTATTAGTTTGTTAATATTAGGAATAAGAAGGTTGTATGTTATTTTACAGAACTTTGATTGTCTATTACTTTGAAACGAAGTGAGATATTAAGCTCTAGTTTGAGCCATTGTGTTTCTCTTTTAATAAGCTTTTCGATGGTGTATTACTTGACCTACCTTTATATTTGAAATGGTTAACCCCTCAAGCCCCCCAAATCATAGAGGGTCTGATATGTAAAAAAAGTGTCTTGTTATGCAACACAAGATATATACAAAGTTTTGTTAACTTTCAGTAACAAAAATAATAAGGGGTTAAAGGGACTTTATGAACACTCTGTATATGAAATGTTGATGAGTGTTTGTTAATAATATTTAAACATGCAATTAAATTTTCGAGAGAGGTGGAATGCGTTAATAAAGATCATGGGAAACAAACACTACACTTTATGTTTATTATAAGTGTCTTATTATTAAATTTATTTTAACACAAAAACTATTGACATATAACTAAAACTCGCTCTTCTCCAATTGTATATGGAATTTAATAAATAAAATTAAAACTAATTAAATTAACAAATGCATTATTTAAATTTAATGAATTGAATACAAATTAAAAAATTGTATTGTAATAATTTATCTTTTTTCCAAAGACCCCTTAAGTAGAGGTGAAAATATTCATTGTGATCCTTAGTAGGAGCTCAAAAGCAGAATTTAAGAAAGCAAAATGCAAGTAGGAATGATATAGCGATCATTTTGAGTCCAAACATAATTATTAGTTGTACGTCTAATGTGTGTGGTATCAAATTAAAAATAAAAATATGAAATTTAAAAATATATTAATAATTTATCTAATATTAGGGTAACATTGCTTGTTTCGCTATTTTGTTTGATAGATTCTATTTTTTATTTTAAAAAACAGTGTGTTTTCTTTGTTGCACTCGATATAAACTTCCACTATATCTTTTTCTATTATACTAAAAAAAATACAATATACAGCTTAAATAATCTCACTAGTTTCAATAGATTAAGGTCAAAACGGAATACTAGACCTCCTCTACATTTTTAAGAAAGGAAAGAAATTAATTATTTATTTTTAATGTAGGTTCAGGATTAACTATAACATCAAAGTCGTGTTACTTAAATAATTATTATATAACCTTCATTGAAATAGTATATGAATAGTTTGTGTTAACATAATAAACGACATACACAACAAAACATATCCTATTTATTGATAGTTTATTGATACTGATAATTTTTTTTTTTTAACAATTTTAGTGATTTGCACTCTAATGACATTATTAGGTATTTCCATTCTAGGCCTAACCTGAAATTGTCATATAATCAGATTGTAACATGGTGTATTTTATGTAAGACATTTGGTATATAGGTTTTAACAACATAAAGTTCTTGTTACGAAAAATAATTTACCTAATTAGTTCATCTATTTGAATCTGGTGGTTAAAAATAATAAAGTGCAATAAATAAAGCAGTGATAAATTTCTAAATTATGAAGGATAGTGTTCTACAGAGTTTTAAATTTCCATCAGAAAAAATTTTGGTTTAAACAAGTCAGACACAAAAAGTGGCAGTTTTGTATGGGAAAAACTAATCTTATATTAGGCATAGCTACTTAATTATTAATATTACTGTTTCCAATCAAGCAGACGTGTAAAACTACCGGTATATTA
Source organism: Philaenus spumarius (assembly GCA_018207615.1). Classification (NCBI taxonomy): domain Eukaryota; kingdom Metazoa; phylum Arthropoda; class Insecta; order Hemiptera; family Aphrophoridae; genus Philaenus; species Philaenus spumarius. Next base: position 5,482 of record JAGFPH010001250.1, on the reverse strand, counting down.
TTTTATTTGACCAATCTATATATAAATAAACTAGCTTAATATTCGTGTTTCGCTATAGGGAATTTGATTGTTGCATCACCATGATTCATAATTATTGTCATATTTTTCTCTCATTTTCTTTCATTTATTATTTCTTGACAGTGAACTATAACATGTGCATTCAATTAGTTTGGTATTTATTGTTCACTGGCTGCCCACCAATCGTCTTCGTCAAGGTATGCGTGCTAAATAAATTAAATCAATAAAAAAATAAAAAATTCAGAGTGAAGACCGTCTTCTTTTTCAACCGCTAAATCTACAGACTGGTAAATCACAGTCTTAGCAGGATGTTTGCAGATCACCCAGATACGCCTTTAATATGCGAATGCATAGATCAGGATAGTTTTGATCAGCTTACGTCTAAAATATTTTCTTAAAATTAATAAGTGCCAAATTTCAGCTCTCTAAGTTTAAGGAAAGAATACTAATTAATATTTATTGTTTTTAGGGTTTGTCATTACATTTCAACCCTTAGCAGCACGTAACAAAATGTAAAACTGGTTTATTTTTTATATGTATCTTTAAGAAATATTTACAAAATTTCAGCTCATTTCAGCTCTCTAGCTTACGGAATGTTTACAAATTTATATTTAATGTTTTTAGGAGTTGTTTTCACATATTTATCCCTAGCAGCACCAAACGAAATGTACAACTTATTTACTTTTCATATGTGTGTTGTAAGAAATAAATGTATAAAATTTAAGCTTTAAGGAAAGAAAACAAAAAACATGTATTGTTTTAGGGGATGTTTCAACCCTTAAAGGCCAAATATTTTAAAATCCTATATAAGTGCGCCCCTAGCGCATTTGAGCAATATGTGTACCAAATATTTCACGTTCACCCCTAGCAGAACGTGATCAAATGTAAAATTGGTTTATTTTTTTATATGTATCTTGTAAGAAATAAATATACAAAATTAACTTCCTAGCTTTAAGGAAGGTATAACAAACAATGTTTATTGTTTTAGGGGTTTATTGTTTTATTGATTTTACCTTTATTCTAAATTTTCACCCCTTAGCAAAACGTGACAAAATGTAAAACTGGTTTACTTTTTATATGTATCGTATAAGAAATAAATATACAAAATTTTAGTTTTCTATATTAAAGGAAATTATAACACACAATACTTATTTTTGTATGGGTTGTTTCAACCCTTAAAGGCCAAATATTTTTAAATCCTTACTTATTGTGCATTTAGCTTCTATGAAAAATAAGTGTAACAAATTTCACGTTCCTAATAGATAGGCGTTTTGAGATACATAACAAACAATATTTATTGTTTTAGGGGTTGTTTCAACCCTTAGAGGCCAAATATATAAAAATCCTTTTTTAGTGCGCCTCTTGCCTCTATGACAAATAGGTGTACAAAATTTCACGTTCCTAGGAGTTAAGGTTTTTGAGATAAATAACAAACAATATTTATTGTTTAAGGGGTTTCAACCCTTACAGGCCAAATATTTTAAAATTCTTTCTTAATGCGCCTCTAGTGCCTAAGAGCAGTATGTGTACCAAATTTCAAGTTCCTAGGTGGTATGGTTTTTGAGAAACTGTGATCAGTCAATCAATGAGTGTATTTGGCTTTTATAAGTATAGATTACATATCAAACGAACATGTCTTTTTTACAACATAATTATATTATTGGAGATGAAGTCGTAGTACGCTTAAGTGTTGAAGTTTCTTCTTATTTCTTGTGTATTGAAAAATCACACTTGGGTATTTATGACTAAACAGTAGCCGACTTAGACCCTAGTTCCAACCTTTAGTTTGTTATACTGGGGTAATAAACGTGACAGCAATTCTACACGGTTTGTTCAATACTCGCAGATACTTTTGTAAAGTAAAAGTTGAAGGTGAGTCAAAAGATCCTACATTTAAAATAAGACATTTAATTCTTCAAATACTGGATGATATCTAGTAGCAATAAATAGGTTTTAGCTCAAAATGCTTTGGGACTAAATAGAATAGCATTCAATATGTTGCTGGCAATATTTAACAATTTCTTCAATGGCATAAAATTCCAAGTAATAATAATAATTTTATAATGATACCTATATAGCAATAAACAATATATCTACAAACAATAATATATCAGTGCAATCTCAAATCACAGAAGAATGTCAGTTATAGGCCACATTTCTTAAATACATAAAAAAATCATTATACATACACTTATAAATTGGCTGACTACAAACACCATACAAACACCAGGAAGCTGAATTTCGTTAAGGATGTCTCATCCTACTAATATAATAAATGTAAAAGTTTGTATGTTTGTCTGTTTGGATGTTCGACTGTCAATCACGCAAAAAGTACTGGATGGATTTGATTAAATTATTGAAATTTGGCGCACATTAGATCATGACCTGGAATGACAGATAGGCTATAAATCATTTTGTTATACATACATTAAGACTAGAGAGCTGGAAATTTATTTCATACAAGATATATATAAAAAGTGAACCATATTTGTATTTTGTAGCAAAATGTAGCATGTTGATAAGGGATGAAAATGTGATAACAACCCATAAAACAATACAAATTAATTATTATACATAAAACTATGTAGAGAGCTGAAAATTTACATATTTATTTCTTACAAGATATGTATAAAATGTGAACCATAATTGCATTTTATACTGTGCTGCTAAGGGGTGAAATTTTCATAACAACCCATAAAACAATACATATAATCTTCTCTTAAAGCTAGAGAGCTGGAAATTAGTACATTCATTTCTTACAAGATATACATTGTGTAGAAAAAGTCTGGGACCGGTTTAATATTTCGTTTATAACGAAAATTTAAAAGATAGATGTGATTGAGGAACCTACTCTTTGTATAAATACTATATTACTAAGATTTCAAAAAATGTACCCGCCATCTTGAATCCGCCAAACTTGTTTTTTTTTTTAAATGGAAAGGTGGTCATGTGATACATCATTTCGATTGTAAATTTTATATGTCCCTGGGGGCTCCCCCCCTCCAATTCAAATTTTGGCTTAAAATTGGATGAAATAAGTGAGTGACGGATCTTGAAAAAACACGTTACTCTATCGGCCTCGATTACATTGCAATGATTTGGAACTTTTTCATGATTTTTTCATAAAATTCATCAATATCTCGGAAACGGTGCGTCCAAGAGCATTTTTGACAATTCTGGACCCCTCTTTAGGAAACACCATCTTTGCCAGTTACGGGCTATACAACGGTAAATTATTGTATATGCCCATGGGAGCTCTTATAAGCGTATGTTAAAAGCGACATTATAAAACGTAATTATTTAAAATATCAATTATTATGCTGGTTAAAAGGAGAATATTCATTTTAAATAGACTTCATTATTAACAATTATTATAGGCCCAATATGACTTGTTCTAACAAACCTAATCTAAAAATTAGCGTAGAAATTAATTCTAATTTAAATCATCTGTTATCAATCAATTAATTTATTTCCTTAAATAAACCAATTAAACATAAATTACATATGTATGTATTATAAAGGAACAAAAAATGCCCACATGTGCCTAAGCCTGTGAGTGGGCACGAGTTGCTCAATATGCACACAATGAGGATAAAAGTAAACAAAATAAAAGGATTGCATTAAACATTATCATGTCGAGCTGAGTCAATCTACTAACAAAACTAAAACTACTAACTATTATTAGGTCTCCAAAGAAGTTGTCCCTGCAAAACTAACATAATACAAAATGTTATGTTGAAGCAAAATTGTTATGGAAATCCATTGATCAACACAGAAATTCTTTCACCAGCTAAAGTAAATTAAATTGCCAAATTAGTTTTTTAAATTATTTACTGTAAACTTCTGCTTTTAAATTTGTCTGTTTGAAATAATTTGAATATTTCAATACATTCCCCTGAACGCAGGGTTTGCAAATCATTTAACAAAAGCACATTAAGTACATCGATGTACAAGTTTCAATGTATAACATCGATGTTTTGTTAAGTGGAAATCCCTAGTCAGCCTCTGTATAATAAGGCTGCAAAACAGCTGAGCGTATTTCATAAAATTTTACGATATCAACTTAAAAATCGCCACTCAACTTAAAAACGTTATAACAAATGCAATATAGCAAGTTTTCAACCTATTTTTAAGCTTGTGCTGCAATGTCCACGGATGAAACCATAATACCATGCACCCGCGACTATTCATTTATTGAAAATTTTCAAGATATTGACTATCACATTTATCACATATATTTATCAGAATATTTTTATAATCTAATTTTTAAACCGATATCTTGAAAATTGTTGATTCTGAAGCATTAAATTAAGTAGTAATTGATCTCGGGAGTGTAAGCGCTCTCTCTTTCAAAATACGCCTAAAGAGTCTTTAAAAGGGAAAAAAGTCTTTAAAAGGGAGTCTTTAGAAGTACCCCCTGCCTAAATGGGGGTCCCAGCGTGGTCGGACATATTTTTCAAGGGCAGATTCGGAATCTGTGATCCTTAAAACCCCTGTATACATATTTTGATAAGTTTTCATGAGTTCAAACAATTTTTATAAATTATAGAAAATGATGCACTTTTAGATGCACTTTATGCATGCCCAAAAGGCACTTTTTGTCTGCCGACAGGGTATTATGTAGACTTTTTTCCTGATACTTCTCCGAATACAATGCCGAAACTGCATCTCGATCTGTGCTGTAGAAAAATATTTAGTTACTCTGGATGATTTTGGTCTAATTTCCCAGGTTTATCTAGAGACTCAAAACTATTTGACCGAGTTCACTAAAACTTTCACAGTTTAACCATAGATCTATCATTACCAGGATTGTTTAGACATTACAGTTACCTTAGTCTAACGGGTTGAAATGGGGTTATTATCCCTACAAAATAAATATAAATTAAACTATTATCCTACAAGAAAAACTTCAAAAATTATGCAATATTATTATATTCTCAAAAACTACTCAACTAATTTCACCCTTTACACATATTAGTACCATGATTGTTTATAGAACAACCAAAGAGTTTAAAATGGAGTAGCTACCCCTATACAATAAAAATAAATTGCACTAACTTCCTACAAACTTAAATCTAAATTTGTGTAATATTCTTAAGTGGCATAAAAACGTTTTAAAATTCGATTACTTTAGTCAAAATAATTAAATGGAATTTAAAACTAAAATTAAATCAAGCTATAGTGAATTATTGTTGGGTCCACTAGTTTGAATATAAAAACAGTAAATATTTTTAGTCATATGTACTATTATTCTAAATATATTGAACTTGTCTCTTTACCTGATATTACAAGTAATCTGTAATAAAAAAGTTTTAATACATTTTTGCAAGGCATGGCATTCCTTAAACATTAGTTACTGATGCTGGATCTCAATCTACTGCTAATTTATTTAAACAAAATGTAAATGATTATGAATACAAACATATAATAATAAGCCCAAAACATTCACATCAAATGGCTCAGC
>JAGFPH010001249.1:229770-263675 GCA_018207615.1 Philaenus spumarius | reverse complement strand
TTAAAATTTTGAAATCAGCTGTTAATGAAAAGTACCTGGGCGACCGAGCACCGCTCAGTGTTTATTTTTTTTTTTAGGAAAATGTATGTACGAATCGCATAATGAATAAATATGAATATGTTTCGATCTTACGTAGGCCTACATATGAACTGTTTATTTAAATATAAAATAATAAAAAAACATGAGTGTAATTAGTTCTAACATTTTATTAGATTTTTTTGCAAATATAAAACCATTCGAATCCTGACGTCCAAAAACCTCTATAGGGACATGTAGGTTATGTAACCTATCCAACGAATAGGCCATATTCGATATTGTTTATGTATTTTGGAAATAATAAATAATTATTATAATCGTTAGATAATTTATACTTATATTACCTTTATAGAAATGCAAAGAATGCAGAAACTGGTGAAAAGGTTTTCAGAACGGTTAATAACAGCACAAAAATAATGTTTTAGTTACGTTTGGTGTTTGAATAAAGAAATAAGTTGAAAATTATACCACCTGATACATTGTTAATGATTTATGTTTTTTAAATCTTATCTTATTAAACGGGCAATTCTTGAATATTTTCTATTCGCCGATACTTAGTGACTTCAAAGGTGGTATATAAAAGAAGTTCAGAGCTTAAATTGTACGCGCATTTTTGCAGACATAAGACCCATCGCATTCGATTCCTGACGTCAAAAAAACCCCAATATGCAAATTTTCATCAAAATCGTTAGAGCCGTTAGCGAGATCCCCGAAATTAATTTATAAATTTATAAACAAATATACAAGAATTGCTCGTTTAATAAGATAAGATATTGTATCAAATATCTGATTAACGCACCAACTACATATAAACATTTTTTTTTAGATTTTTATTTTATTCCCTAATATATACAAACACATACAAAATAATAAAATAAGAACATAACTTAAACATAACATAAAATAAAATAACTACCTGTACTATAACATAAAACTTAACTTATAAAAAAAATAACAGAGAATGGTTTCCATATGGGGAATAAAATATTTTACAACCTCTAGGGCAAGCAAGCCCGTTTTGAGGCTGCAAGTAGATGATAATTTATCTATAGCAAAAAGAAAAAAAAAAGATTAAGAAAAAAAGAGTTCTGGAAGCAGTTAGATTTACAATAAAAAATAAATAATGTATTATGGAAAAAAAAGACAAATTAACAAATAAGAAATTAAACAAACATATCAACACTAAATAAAGGTTTAACAGCACCTATGTAAAAGGTTATAAACGATAAAAAGTTTAACAATAATCATATATAAAAAACACTCAACATTGTGCTCTATCCAAATTGAAATCGCACAGTGCACATCCATACTCTCTTACACACACAGGCTCAAAACTACTGTACTTCCATCTCTCTCACACAGCCACTCACACATACAACATAGATCATCACACGACCACATCCAACAAGCCCTCCACATCTTCCCTGCTCAATAGCCAGTTCTTCAGGAGAATCAAATATTTCCTTAGCTTACTAGATTTTTAATTTCTTCAGGAGTTTATTATAGAGTCTAGGTGCATTTACAGAGAAGAAATTTAAGTAAATTGTTAATCTGGCTTTAGGTACCTTTGCTTTGCTTTTGCATGATAAAAAATAATCAATTGTATTGGAAAATGTGTTATTAATTTTAAATTATTTGGACGAAGTTTCGTTTTTTGTACATTTTATTTCGTGTAGAAATTTTTTGACACAGATAGTTAGATATCCAAGGTTTGAGTTTTCTTTTAAAAATTGTTTGCTAAACAAATATTTTGCTCGGATTGTTTTACACAGTCTATTAATTTTGAAATAAAAACATCGAAAGCTTTATTTAGATCGGACTGCCCGTAAACATCCGACCAATAAACTTCAGCAACGATAGACTTTTATAAACAATAGTCAGTCCGCGCGACCTTGGGCCTCTCCACACCGTTATCAAAGTAAATGTTATTACCACTGGACAAGCCTAAAACTACAAGACTAAGGTCTGTTATATATCCACGTCTAATACGGCAGCATCTACGTCACACGCACCTGCACGCCTAAACCTGACCATTAATTCATGATCAAGGCAAGAAGAACTTTCGGGTCTTGTTATCACGTTAATTATAGATTCCATCCCATAAGTAGATGGCAGCGTTTTGTATTCGTCAACAATTATTAACTTCTCAAATAAGTTGATATTCATATCTCCGATTATAATCATATTTTCAATATTTTTTGTTTGCATGAGATATTTGTCTACCTCAAATATATACTCTTGCTTTGTGAATCTATGTAGCCAGTACAAACCTAAAAATTCAAACACAAAGAATCACAAGTAATACAGACCTGTGACGCTATTCTCAAACTTTAATGTCTTTTTAACATAGACTATAACACCGCCTGCTCTATAGTTCTCGTTACAATTGTGTATAGTAACAAATCCATTAATAGCGAACAAATGTATTTCATTTTCGTTTACCCACACCTCTGTCAATACAATTATGTCCGGTATTATTTCCCACGGTGACAAATTAAGCAAAAAAGAGTCAAAATTACGCCTCAAGCTTTTTATATATTCTGATGTATAATCACTAATTCTTTATTACAAAACTTTACGCTAGTTAACAAAATATCTATTTTTGTAATTGATTTTATTATTCAACTGCCCCCAAAAAATAATAATAGTAATAATAAAGAAAACCATGACACAGTAACATAATAAATCTAACTAAAAAGATACTCAAACAGAGAAATACAAAAGTAATAAAACTAACTAATATTAATAATAATATCAACGTAAATAGAATATTAAAAAAATGTTTGTAACAAACTTATTCCTACATAAATCAAAAAAAGTAAACGATATTAAATATTCTAAGCAAGTATAAACCGTATTTTTAATTTAGTGCCAAGATCATGTTTAAATTAAATTCAACATTTAATAACATGTCAGATTTACTTGCTATTAATACATACGGGCTTTGTTCATTTTTACGCATAAATATTTTACCTCCCCGTGTCCACAAAGGCGTAGCTCTTCAACCTTTTTGCCTCCCTTGTCATAGCGTACAACCTTCTCAAACGTTCCCGCTTAGCTTTTCCCTCGACTAGCGTTTTCCGTTTGAGGAAATATCGACATCAGTGTTTTTTACTGAGCGGTATAATTTCCTTTTAAGCTTACTGAACCTTTTTTAGGTCATTTAAATTAGAATTATCTTTTTATTTTGACTAGCTTTGTTTTTAATATTATTGGTGTATACCACTCTTACCTCGTGCCGTGCCATTTGGAAGAGCTGTTTTTTTAATCCTATTATCTTAAACAAATTATTTATACATATATTCGAAGAGCACTTCTACACTTAAAATGTATTACAAACTGAAAGAATATAGGAAACTTGCTATAATAATGTAAGCGAGCCTTAGGTACATTACTAATGATTTGAGTTTATTTTATCAAAATTAATTAAAAATTGTGTGTACTCCCTTGTACAATATACAAAATAAATACCTGAACTTGTTTTAAATGAAAAAATACAACTTATAACTTAACCTAATTCTTAATAACTAATAATTATTGTGGACAATACAACCTTACTTATGCATTTACTAAAAGAAAAACCAAAGCGAATAGTTATGAATTTACTGAATTTACCCTACTTTATAAATAATTTTCCCCCAAATATTGTATTTAAAAATTTAATATATTTCTTCGAATTAATGAACACTGGGTACCTTAGTTTATTGTTTAAATGGTCTCTGATCTCTCGCATGTTATGTTCACCAATGTTGGAGATCTCGTAGTTTCATCGAAATCAGCGGTCCGGTACTTGAATACTGCTCGAAACTCCGAAAAGCTGCTATATTAAAGTTGTGTTGGTCTGAAGATATTTCTAGTTGATTAAAATTGACATCATGCTGCTGTAAGAGTTGAATCGGCGTTTATATTGAATACTATTACATTACTAGATAATTTAATTGTCAAGTCGCGGTTTAAATGTATCGGCCACGTAACTCTATCACGACATTCGGTTCTTTAATTTTTAGTACGTCTTCCTCTGACCAAAACTCTTCTCTAAGTGCCCGTTCTTTTTACCAAAAAGACGGAATCCAAAATGGTTACCTTCAGTCTGGCCAACCTACCTATTTTATGAATTTAACCCTTCATTCTTTTTTCACCATTGTTTCTATTTATCTCACATGCATTGCATTCCTTGTTTGGCTCTAGGGCCGAGGGCCAGTTGCCTAAAAACTTTGACGAGGGTAATTTGACAGCCAGAGGCTTGGCGGAGCGAGGGCCAGCCGGCTAGGGATCAGTGACCTGTTCTACTGTGCGGTGGGTGTGGGGGTGGAAAGGTTTTAACTATCGTTTATGTATTCCGATAACAGTATGATTATAATATTTATATAATTATAATATTTCGTCGTATTATCACTTTATATAATTAGAATAAAAAAAAAACTAGAGGACTTACCTAAACTGTTTAGTCACAGTATTTTGCCGATAACAGTATGATTATAATATTTGTATAATTATAATATTTCGTCGTATTATCACTTTATATAATTATAATTAAAAAAAAACCTAACCTAACCTAACCTAACCTAAAACTCTTCTATAGAAATTAGTTTAGAGTCGTACTCTATGCATTTAATCTTACCCCTCCCCTGAATCACTTCCGCTCTGGGGAGTCGACTGGCCCTCGGCCCTACCTGGCTGTTTTGACAGTTTATGACCCCCACGGCAAAAGATCGGCTGGCCCTCGCTCCGTTTTCCTTCTTGTTTAATTTCAAACACCTTTTCCCTCTTGCTGATTTTGCTTTAATTAATTATTACGGTCGGAAATTGTAGTTTTTTGTTTACTAGCATACTAATTTCTTTTGTCATGTTTTTGGAACGTTCCTCCGTACCCACGTGACCACCAACACTCCTGGTCTTGTACTTTGAAATCTAGGCAGTTTAAGAGTTGCTGAATCTTGTCTAATGATTTTAACTAATTATTTCCCCCAATGTCTGTATCTTTATAATGGCTAGTCCGATTTTAATTATTGATATCTCATTTTCTTCGTTACGTCTCACTGGTCACGCACAAACTCGAATGGTAGTTGTCGGTTTATTGGTTCTTTAATTTTTCAATTTTCGCGAACTGTCACTGTCTTTTAATTAATTTGGCTTGATTAAAGTTTACTTTTAAAGTTTTTATCTTCACACTGCTCATTTTTTTATAAATAATCCCCCACATTACTTCTCATAAACTATCCGCTTGGTATAACACTTGCTATTTATATTTTACTTTTCTTATAAACTATTACACATTTAATCATAAAAATATTATATTTTTACAAAATTATTTAAAATTGCAACGAATTCAATCCGTTGTACTTCGTCTCATAGATAGGCGATAGCGACTCTTTGACATACACAGCCTCGCTGTCCGGAAGTCCCATATGTAAGGTGGTGAGGTCTCTCTTAGCTAGAGGTGGGCATTACTTAACGTAACAGGAAAAATAATACTATTAATGCGTTGCAGACTATTACCACGTTAATACGTTACGTAGGACTCCCTATTATTTTTGTAACGTCAAGTGATAACGCAGTGACGAACGTTCCAGAGAGGTGTTAATTCCAAGTAATCATATCGTCAACGTTACATTACAAAATAATACCTCGACAAAAATAACACCTTGACAAAAGTAATACCCTTTGAGAAAACGGCCAGCAGATTACTTTGTTAGCTTGCGTTAATACGTTACAATAATAACAGGATGCATCAACGTACACACAGGCTACCTACACATTATTAAACCCGAATAAACAGGATGTTTGGTGTGAGGTTCCAGGAAATATTCCTTGCCCTTCCCGGTGTCCGTATTCTTTATTAATTTAATCCAAGAATCCATTAACACATAATTAATAACTTATATGCACATTGACATAATAATTACTGCTGACATATTAAAAAAAAAAAATCTGCTTTATAGAACTATCCTTCCCTAATCCCTAGGCCTTAGGGAATAGTTGAATTTAAACAATTGACACTGCAATTTAATTTAGTCTAAAAGTTAAACGTAAAATTATGTTTTTTTTTAAATTTTTGTCATCAATAATTACTCTAGGTTTACAATTGATTTCTAATAATTTGTATATTATATATTTATGTATATCAAATTATTTTGACAATTGTAATAGCGTTTTGTCAGTAAAGATTTTCTTTGAAACATTTAAGGGTCTACTCCAGTAAACGAGAAATCAACAGGAAACGCACTTCCGGTATCACTGTATCCCTATCTAACCAGTGCAATTTCTTGCATCTGAACCCTTTGACATTGCCTCATTTCATACCATTTTATAAGTCTATCTTTTGTAATTGAGTGTTGAAAAAAAAACTGAATATTCTTTATAAAATTTCGGATCCTACTTGCAAATTATTTTTCATTATTAATTTTTTATTTTGTTAGGAAAAAAATTCAAACTTTGTACTTACAAAATGTCAGTTACTTGACAAATGAAAAAAAAATTTTTAAATGTAAATTGCAAGAAGGATGCGTATTGTGACTGTGCTTTTAAAATGAGACCTTGCAAACAATTTTATGATAAAAAGTAAACGAAATAAATGGTATGAAATTTAACATTGCTCTTATGGGATAAAAATCCATTTTATTTTTACTGGAGCAGACCCTTAACTTAAAGCAGCAGAAAAAATTACTTGAGAAGCTTGGTAACTTTTTAACATAAATTAATCTCGCTTGGAACCCTTAGGCTACATTAAATGAATACCTAATATTTTTGTAATGTTTATTTTAATTTGAAGCTGAGTATTTCAAATTTGACGTTTTAAAATTTTGGGTTATCAATAATTACTCTAAGTTTAAATCTTATTATTATTTTTGTATTATATATTTATTTGTTTACCGTATATCTAATCATTCTGAAAATGTTTGTTTTAATGTATTTTCTTAATAAAGGCGTTTCTTCGAATATCCAAGCAACGCTGCAAACAATATTACTTAAGAATATCGGTAATATTTCATAAAGTAACTCGTCTGCAACGAAATACTAAATAAATAAATACACCTTGTTAAAACGGTCTACTAGTAACTTGCCCGCAACGCAACATCATATTACCAAATTAATAGTTTCAGTAATTTCGTCTGCAACGTTATATCAAATAACACCTCGGCAATTTCCCGCCACCTATTAATACGTTACAAATTGAATACGTTATTTCAACCTATTACCAAGACGCCGTGGAACATTGCAGACTATTACCACAATGTAGCGGTAATTCCCATCTCTACTGTTAGCTCGCTTCTTCTTCAGAAATTCTTCCTTATGAAGTCCTTATGAAACTTAACTATAATGCCCGCAGGGCCCAGTTCTCTTCTTCCTAAACGATGGCAATTGTTCTGTCACTGGAAACACTGTCATTTTTCAGTTTATTTACTATTTTACTATTAACTTTTACTATTTGTAGGCTAGTAGTACCCTTAACTGAAAGCTACAAATTTTTAACTTGTTCGTAATGGTAACCAAACCATTTTAACCCTAGAACACTAACGTTGTATTAGCCAAACGTTAACTACTAACCTTTCGTCTGACAGACTACTGTTTAAAAAGGGTAATAAACCAAACTAAAAACATTAAACAAATATTTTTACTCTCATAACTTTGAAAAGGGCGTCATTATAAACACGTTCAATACGTTCTACAAAAGTTTTAGTCTGTGGCATCGTCACAGGAACACTTTGCTTGGTACTCCGCACAAATTGCTCTTGAACACTTCGCACAGAAGAATCGGGTCATTCTTCTCTTTGCTGGATGGTAGAATGTTCAATACAACTGTCTTACATTGTTCAGGAACATAGTCCAGTTCTGCACCAGTATCATATGAGTAACTACCAGTATCATACCAGTAACTAAACTAACGTAAATACTAACGTTTCGTCTGCCAGACTACGCGAACCTAAAAACTAGCAAAAAACATACACGTACTATACTGACCATATAATCAGCTAGTGCTCAAATGAAGGTACACGGAGTGGTGGGCCGCTCTGTGGAGAGGAAGTAGGGAAAGTAGAAAAATCGATAGTTCACAGTAGTCTGTCAGACGAAACGTTAGTGTTCTAGGGATTTAAGTTAAAAATGTTGTAATTAAGACAAAAACTTATAATTCCACGTGTAATTCATCATATAAAATACAGTAAACCCTCTTATATCCGGATCAATGTGGCGCCGGGCGATCCGGATATCAAAAAATCCGGATTTGAGAGAGGTTTTTTTTAATATGGGTAAATTGGTTGAAATTAGGGATGGGTCGATTCTCGATACCGATTTTCGATACCACCGATACTTTAGCTTTTGTATCAGTATCAAGAATCGATAGCCGAAACTCGATACCGATTACCGATACCAAGAGATACTCAGTTGTCAGAACTGCCCGTTCTCGTATAGACTCCGTGAATGTAATCTCCGGTATTTGCAATCGCATTCTCTGTATTTTAACTCAATTCAGCATTTAACAATAAATATCAGTAGGGAAAATGTAAAACATTATTAATTTTATGTAAGTAGACATTTTCCCCAGTAAAATGTTTTAGGCAATTGTTTCCTTTCTTAAGTAAACGCTTCTTGTTTTATTTTTATTCATGCGTAGGCTGTTATTTGTACACAAGAAGTCTAGAGTAGGCTCAAGGTCAAACACTTATTGATTCGTTTGTTATCGTGTCTATAGAATTAGGGTGTCTACTGTGAAGAAAAATAACACATTTTATAGATCGGTAACAAAAGTATTTAAACTTTAAAGTAATAATTTTATTTGTTTGAAATCGGGTAAAACTTGTTGGGACTTACGTTACCCGTGATTTATGATTTTTATGGGAGTCCCGACGGAATTCCTTTGTTTTACTTTTTACAGCCCAACTCAAAAACATCATTCGCTACTGCAGTATTTAGTCAAAAATATTCATTTTTGATGGATATATTTATTATTTTTACTACGCCGGATATCGGAGGTTTCGGGTATGAGAGGTTCGGATTAGAGAGGTTTTACTGTAATGTGTTAAATTGCGTTCATATTCCATACCCCCCCCCCCCCCCCCGGAAATTCTCTCCACATAATTACAACCACCAAGTTAATAACTCACCAGCCGCCACTGCCTTGTTGGTCAGTTTGTATATTAGAAATGACCCAAAAAATTTCCCAGGCCGTTCGGTAGGCCACTGTACAAAATCCTGGCTACGTCACTGCTGTAGGCTACGTGTCACAACTCTATCGAGTTATGGCGACGCTTGTTAGGTTTGTTTAAGGTATGCTTGAATTAATCATCTATGCGTGTTATTGCCAACTGATTGTAGCTGCCACTACTTGCTCTCTCTCTCTCTCTAACATAAACATTCTCTTGCTCTGGAGGAATGTAAACATTATTAATGACCCACAGACCAAGTACTTAGCAGTGCACTTTATTTAAGGTTAAGACCATAGGCCTATAGTCCTTTCATTCAATTATCCCCGCATATATATTTCTTTGTTAATATGCATTTAACTTTGATTTGTCTATCGGGCCAGCTAGTATCTTATATATTAAAAAACTTTTGCAAAACTAATGACAGCGAGCCGTTCTATTGTATTTTGAAAATATTTATGTTAATTGTGACAGAAATGGAAAATAAACCTTTCTTATGGAGGTTTAAACATTGGGAAAAAATTTAAAGCTTATGACAGCGAGCCTGACTGTTCTACTGGACCGATTTACATGCGGGTTGTACCAAATGAAAGGTAATTGTCTGTATATTTGCCCATTTTGCTTCGATTTCAGCTATTACCCCACTAAATTTTCTAAAAACGGAAATTAAAATCTCTTATGGCAATTTAACATGGGGTAAAATTTTAAGCTTATTCCGAGTGAGATCTGGAGTTCTATTGGACCGATTTACATGCGGGTTGTGTTAAATGAAAGGTAATTAACTCTGTATTTGCCCACTTGCCTGAAAAATGTACTATTCCTTCATTTAATATTCTAAAAATCTAATTTAAAATATTTTCTATTCATCAATATTGTTTTTACTGATCAGCTGATTATAACAAAGCACATGTTTTATTATCATAACATGGTTTGTTTATGTTGTAATTTACTTCATTTAAGTAGGTCAGCATCGCTTAATTACAACCACGATCATGACTACTTATAAACATTTGGACATAACTAAAATAAAATAACATAAAACAGTTGATTCGAATGTCCAACTTTTAGTACAAAATAATATTTAAGTTATACTGAACCAACACGTGTTTCAACACACTATCCAATAAAAACTTGCGTTAAGGAATTTAAAAATAAGAACAAACTATTTTACATCCCAATTAAAAATAAATAAGACATATAGTATGCCTATTTATTAATAATATTACGGTAATTGATAGTGAGTAACTTTTTGATTAAGTGTAGGCCTATACCTGAGCCTTACTTGTTCTTTTAACCTTTATTATAACTGTGCTAACGAACTCGTTCAAACCACTTACACAACCAACGTGTGACGCATATTTTTTGAGATATAGGTTAAAAACCATAAAAAGGTAGCCTACCTTCTACGTGCTCCCCTGCACCCCGCTCACCTCCTAAGAGTGGGGACTTTTAGTAAGTTTACCTCCTAACTAGACCAAACAATGTCCCGAAGTCAAATAATGTGTTCCTTCTATTTCCCCCTTACAACTGTAATGTTACAAAAATAGAAGGTACAAATTGTAGAAGGTACCTTTTTATGGTTTTTAAATTATATCTCAAAAACTATGCGTCTTAGCGGTAAGACCATTCTATACAAAATTAAAGATCACAAAATGTGTTACAAGATTTAATTGTATCATGTTTTTTCTATCTCAGATAGTTTCCGAGATATCCACGCTCAAAATTCGATTATTTAAAAAATAATAAAATTTTCGTCCTAGGAAAAATTTATAATGAAGAAAGTTGTAGAGCGTTAAATTTCCTTTAAGAATATATGATATTTTACAGTACTATCTCTTCAACCGTTCAAAATATAAAACAAATTTAAATTTACTTGTAAATTTTGAGGTTTTGCAGAAAAACTTACCCATAGTTATTTTTGTTATTCCACTGCTATAACTCTCTATACAAGCAAATAATTACGTATTTATATTTATAAATAATACGTAATATATGTTTATATATATTTGGGACATAATGAAATTATATGTATTGCATAATATATTTTTCGGTACATATGTAGATCTTTAAAAGTAATATTTTTGGTGTCGTTGAATATTTTTTTCGACACCCCGAATCTATTAAAACTACTTGAAAAGCTCCATCTCTCACTCCTACGGAAAAACAATGACTTTATATGATGACAACTATTGTTTTTCATCATAAAAGTGTCTTTAAATGGTACATAAAGAAGTTAAACAGAGAAGGGTTTCTAATTAATTTTAACTACAGAAGCCTGCACCGGATGAATAATTTAGAATTATTTTTTGTCGTCGCACAAAGATTGCAGAAAGGGAACTGCAAAACTGTCAGGGGATCCTTGGATCCTTGGGCAATAAGGATGAAGAACTCAACATCGACTCTCTACCAGTCATCCTTAAGGCTCGGCTCCCTACATTCAAAACGGCGAAGTTGGGTACCAATTTCAATGTTAAATAACCAAAACATACCTTCTCTATTAAAGCATATTTTTCTGTTGTTTTTGTCAAAAACGAAAGCTGTATTTTTTTTCTTGAAGTAAAATAGATTGTGGGTGTTGATTGCTATAAGGTTTTATGCAATATCTCTTTTTGCAACTGAATAAAAAATGAATAAAGTTTACTATTTTTTACTATTTATATCATACGTTTATGAAAACAATAAAAAGGTTTTTGAAAATTTATTCAGCAATCAACATTCGCATATAACAGTACTTCAAAATGAAACCAAATTTGTAAATTTATTCCACGAATTAACGGGAAAAAATGACTTATTCTGTAGCATTGCTCTTATGGGAATCAGATTCAATATGGCGGACAGGGTAGCGCCCCCTTAAAGATTCATATACTTTCTCAACTGATAAAGAAGAAAACGAACCAGAACCCACCCCAAGACCCTTGACGAGCCAGGACCCTCTCGAGCCAGGAATTGATAACAATTATTACTGTATAATATTGATTATTATATTATTCAATGAAATGTAAAACAGTTTAACAAAACAGTTAATGTGTTAATAAACAAATATGTACAAATTGTTGTTGACTCTGCAATGCCTTTGCGGAGTGAATGTGCAATTAATATACAATTAAGATTAGTTGCAGTCAATAACAAATCATTTCACACTTGTAAACGGGTAGGGTAGGAGGAAGACATTTTGAGCAATTTATGTTAACTGTGGTTGACTGTGGTTTTCGTTGAAAAATGTATTTATTCTTTATGTAACGTAATTCAGATTGTGTTTTGTTTTTAATTACAATCATGTTTTAAATAAAATCCTCTTGTATTTTCATTGTTGTAATGCAACGAATTCAAGACAACGGCTTTAAGACAAAAACCAATAAAGATATTTCCTATTATTATTATTTTGTAAGAGGAAAACAAATTTGTATTTAAAACTACTGTTATAACCATGGTAAGAGTTTGTTGGTTGTTGCATTGTTGTGGAGGATATTAGCCGCTTACCTCAACATTACCCATTTCACACTTATTCCTGTTCAAAGATTTTAAATGGCCTCCATTTTGATTTTGGATTACGGAAAATAGGCCCTATAGATTTTTAGGTTTCAATAATTTAGGTTTATTAGTTTTTTAACAAAAAAATAATACGTGCAAAAACGTATTCCCATGTAGGTAATACTAATGTGATTGATACTAAATACTAATATTAATACTAAAAACAAAGGATTAATACAAATTTCGTATTATTTTGTTACGTAATTTTTTTAGATATGCATTTTTTTATTAAAAAATTACATTTTGGTCACAGTAGCATAACCGAAATGATTGTAGATAAATGAACAGTGATTTGGTGTTTACTTTGTACCCACTAACAATATCAGAAACTATGTCATTAGAGTTATGAAACGTCCTGTATATTGTGTGAAGATTTTCGAATTCACGCAAAAACGATGTAGTATATAATTTATCTTTCAAATTCCAAGGCTTAAAATATACACAGATTTACGTTTTCTCCAAATGTTATCAGCCAAAATACAGACTTTTGACAAATCTTCTAAATTTCTGTACAATGAACAAAATTTGTTTCGAACAATAATGTAAAATTTCAACATGATGTTGCAAATATATTTAACAGACCAAATGAGATTCCGATTAAGTGCGGAAAAGACAAACTTAACACAAATTCTACGATTGTTATATTTAAAGATTTTTATAATATCGACATTATTTTTTTGAGGCGTAAATTATTTCAAGAAAGATCCATGCCATACAAAAAACCCTTTATATAAATTACATAAACTATTTTACGCATAAGGTATATTTTAGAAAAATGTTCTAAATTCAATGCATTCTATGTAGAGAAGTATTATGTCTATCAATTTCAGGTTGGTCTCAAATTGTAGATAATTTAATTTAGTTTAATAAAGCTATTTACCCTTTTTTTGTCAGACCAATACTTTAGGAGATATTTGGGAAAAAACTGGGACAAGGTTTTATGCTAAAAAGACTAAATTTTATGCTTATTTTCAAGATTGCGGCCCCCGTGGTGGGGGGGAATTAGAAAACGTGGATTTTTCATTAGTGTATCAACCCACACAACGTATAAAAAATCGGAACTACCCTAAAATTAATGTTATTAAAAACCATTCGGGTTGTATAACAATTTGACTGGACTATCTAGCAAATACCTAGAATTTAGTTGATTACCCCTCACAGTGATTCTTAAGTCAAAAACAAATAGAGATACTTTAAAACCATTGGTTTTTAAATTGAATAATAATGTCTCGAGATCTGTTACAGAGGAATATATTTATATATGAAAAAATATAAATATTTTCAGTATGGATCCAAATAGGCGGACTAAATATCAAAACTAATATAACCGAGTACTTTTCTAAAATATTAACCCTTGATGTATTGCTATATTTACTTAAATTTATAACTGAAATCAATAATACAAATCTGTAAACAATTTACTTTCGGCCATCTTGAAAAAAAAAAAAATACGTATTCACTATGGATCAAATTTAGTAGGCTTATTATATGTTATTTAGTTGGGCATCCATAGGTTAATGACGCAAACATATTTTACCTGTTACAATTCATCCTGTGTCTCAAAGTGTATTTTTCTTCGACTATAAGCAATTTTTCACTAGTACAGAAAAATTGGTTTGAAATAAAATGAAATCGTCATAACACACTAGATTTTAATCGTGTATTTTCCACCGATTTGAATCTAAAATAAACCATGTTTTCCTGCCCGGTGCAGAGAGATCGGTAAGATAAAGGCATAGAGAAGGGAAAAAGGTCGAGGCTAGACAATGCAGTAACCCCAGAAACACAGTATTGTTGCAGAAATTCGTGTTATATTAGCTCTTGATAAGGAGACAGCCAAGTTATGTATACTCTTGATGAGAGAACACTGTGCTCTGAATAGTGTGAGTACAGTAACTGTACCCTGAACAAGAGTGTATGCTTAAACTGTCCTCTAATCAAGAGCCAGTATGTCTATATATATATATATTGTGAGGAGAATCAATTAATCTTAATGAACCACTTTGAAAATGAAAGCATTTTTAATGCTTAGGCCTATATTGAGTGAAAAATTAATAATGTAAATATTTAAAATGCTACAATGATAAAATTTTTTCACAAAATTACAAAATAACTAATTATTCAAATTACTTCCCCGCCACTCTTGTGTTTAACAGAAAATTCAGCCTGACATGTCTTACATTTCACACGACAACCACTTCCCTCACAAAGTTTCAAGAACTTGTGCTTGTGTAGTTTCTCATTAAAAACACACGGGCGTTTTGGCATTTTACAAGGAACTTAGTCCTGAACCCACTTGCGAAAAAACCAAGTCCTGATTTAAATAGTGGTGCGAGTACAAAAACGGTCAACTGTTTGAAAAAAAAACGAACGAACTGTTGTTTCTTACCCAGGCAAATTGTTTTCTTCCCTTCCTCTCAGCCCTTCAATACGCCTTAATGCGCAACTCCAAGGGCTACGGACTTTAACCTGTTGTTTGGTAATTTCGTTTAATATATTTTCACGCCATAAATCTGATACAATAAATCTCATCAAGACGAACATTTTAAGTACTGATGCTGTACATGAACTTATCAACCTGTTAACTGTACTCCTCAAACAGAATTATTTTACTTTTGGCGACAAATACTTCAGGCAGGCAGAAGGTTTAGCCATGGGCTCACCGTTATCGGGTCTGTTAGCTGATGTTTATCTGAATTATTATGAAAACACTCACCTCTTCACAAAAAATAATAATAAATTATGTGAAAAAAAATTGTGCATTACACCCGTTATGTGGACGATACGTTTATTGTATATGACGGGACAGTAAGACAAATCGAACAATTGAAAAATTATTTGAACAGCATAAACCAAAACATTCAATTTACCCTTGAAATTGAAACAGAACAAAAGTTAAATTTTTTGTATATTACTGTATTTAAACACAAGGACACATTTAAATATAATATCTATAGGAAACCGACCACTACGGACACCACAATCCATGCTGATTCACACCATCCTATCAACCAAAAAATGGCAGCCTACAATAGCTTTGTACACCGATTACTTTCCGTACCACTTGAGGACGACGCTTTTCATGTTGAGTTAAATGTGATTAAACACATAGCAGTGGCCAATGGATACAAATGCAAAATGGTTGACAACTTAGTTAAAAAACACAAGAACAAAAATAACATTCAGAGGGAAAAAACAAAAACTAAGTATGTATCTTCATTATATGGTAACATTCTTCCCAATATTATAAGTAACACCCTTCGCAAAATCAACATTACTACAGCGTTCCGCACCAACAATAGTGTACGAAAAATACTCAGTCAAAAAATAAATAGACCCGTTGAAGAAAGAACTAGGGTATACAGAATCCAATGCAATGATTGTGACAAATTCTATATAGGTCAGACCGGTAGGCCATTTTCAACACGGTTTAAGGAACATTTGCCTAAGAAAAGTTTGGACGGAAACAAGTCAAATTACGCGATTCACCTCATAGACAATAACCACAAATACAGTGATTTCGCTACCAATTTTAAACCCATTCACATCTGCACAAAAGGCACTTATATGAACGCGCTGGAGGAATTTGAAATTTATAAAGCTAATAAATACAATAGCAATGCATTACTCAATGACCAATTGCATTTTAAATCAAACTTATTGTATGACTCGGCTATAAAGATCTCCGAGTCTTTGCGACGGAATACCTCGTCTTATCAGTTGTCGCTCGACCGCCCGCCGTAGTAGACGTCTACCGGACAATTTATATGTGTTATGTGTCGTGAGTTGTATGTTGTTGTGTTTTTGTAATGTGAACTTTTAATTTATTTATTAAATAATCTGATGATGAAACATAGGTTTCGAAACGCGTCATTATAAAAAACGCAGACGAAGTCACAAGACGGAAACAATAAGGTAAAAATATTAACTAAAACTTGTCATTTAAGTTAGGAGAGGAAAACTTTTGATTATTTGCATCTAAGTTGTAATATATTGTTCCGACAAAATATTTTAGATAAAATGTACCTCAAACTGGCAAAAATCATTGCTTTTACGCTTACTGTCTTCTAGCTGATTATGTAAGTAATACTAAATAGGACACATAGATTGATCCGCATAGTAACCGTGCCGCAGTAAAAACTAATTGAAAATACATGTAATAATTCACTTTCATGAAATAAAAGATTCCAGAAAATGAGAGAAAAATATTACAATAACTATGTAGCCTAGCATAGTGATGCAAAAAATTAAAAAAATCTCGTAGAGAAGCACGGGTATTCAGCTAGTATATACTGTATATAAAATCGAAAACCCACTCACTCACTCGCTGCTCACAGTATCTCAAAAACCATAACATCTAGGAACGTGAAATTTCGTACACATATTGCTCATAGGCGCTAGAGGCGTACTAAGAAAGGATTTTAAAATATTGGGCCTTTAAGGGGGGCCGTCCACTTGTATGGTCAAAAAAAAATGGATTTTTAGTTTTTTTTATACATTTATCCCGTTGTTAATTAGCTTTAAGAAATTGCTTTATTTGTAATTATCCGATCAGTATTTATTGTTTTATAAGCAATTTAGTAAACGCTGACATAGTGATTTTTACTCAAATATTTTTACAATCAAAATATAAAATACAAAAGTCTATAAAAGTCTATAAATATAAAGTCTAGTCCTTCCTATAATATAAGTTAGGCTACTTGAAATTTTTGCGAGTGTGATATTTCTGGAAGAAATATTATTATTTTGGTACATGAATATGTCTTATTTAACATGGCGGAGATAGGACTGGCCGGACCCCCTTAAGGATTGAAACAACCCCTAAAACAATAACTACTGTTTCTTATATTTTCCTTAAAACTAGAAAGCTTGTACATTTATTGTTTACACATTACATATAAAAAGTAAACTAGTTTTTCTTTTCGTTACTTGCTGCTAGGGGTGACAATACGATAACAACCCCTAAAAACAATAAATATTAATTTGTATACTTTCCTAAGCTAGAAAGCTGAAATTTTTAACATTTATTTCTTACAAGATATATAACAAATAAACCGGTATTACATTTTGTCACGTCCTGCTAAGGGGTGAAAATGTAGTAACAACCCAAAATTATAAACATTAATTGAATACCGACTAGGAACGTGAAATTTGGTACATATATTGATTATAGGCGCTAGAGGCGCGCTATAAAGAAAGGATTTTAAAATATTTAGCATTTAAGGCCCTCACATACCGTGACGAAGACGATTGACGGGCATTAAGTAAACAATAAATTACAAACTAATTGAAAATAATTAAATTACAAGTAAAAAAACATGGACCAAGATCGGGATTTGAACCCAGGATCTTTCCCATTCCGTGGTAACACTCTACCAGTTTCGTAACTACATTGATTGGCGCCACCCCGCAGGTACAATAATGGTGTCCCCTCAAAAAAAAAAAAAAAAAACCAAGTCGCAACTTCTCGGCTCTAGATGACCCCTCTACACCCGTAAGCAATCCCACCCCACGGTGTTTTATGTAACTACTACCTGGTAGTAATTAGACATTATTTGACTCTAAATTGAAATAAAAGTAAATTAATTTAAGTATAGGACATTCTTTACATAACCAAACTATATGTTCGGTAGCATTTTAATTAAATATGCCAATGTTATGAAGTATCATGCTCAAAAGAAATGCAAGCTTTGAGTTGAAACTAATTTATCATCTTTAAAAGGGAAAGAAAGCCTGCAACTTTAAACACCAAACATCAAGGTTTAATATTTACAAAAATCTTGTAACTTGTTATAATTACGTTTATTTAAAATCTCTTCTTTTTCTTCATGCGAATATACTTGTCGGTTAACGTGAAGGTCGATAGAACGAGGTCAAGCTTATATTTTGAAGGGGTGTTTATTTTGTCTGTGTATATCACGTTGATGACGTTGGTACGTTCAGGGGCGGATTTAAGGCTATATCTGGGGGGAGGGGGGTGAAGCACTTTGGGAGGGGATACTTCCGGGGTTCTGGGGGGTATGGAATACGCCCCATGTACAAGGGGGGTCGGGAAAATTTTGAATAATTAGGAGTCAAAAAGTGAAAATCTGTGCTCTAAAACTGCAATGTTGTTTCATACACAAGTGACTAAAACTATAACATTTTTTAACAACACTATGCATTTTGCCAATGGAAATTATAAAAAAAATTCCAGTTAACGTGAGATGAGCGAATTTTGAAATAAAAACACACACTCTAATAGAAAGAATGAACTAAATTAAAATTATTGTCAATATTATTAGGAAAATAATAACATACTGAAGTAATGTAATTTAAATATTATATTTCTTTATACAATAGCCTAAATGTCATATAAAAGTTGTTTCGGGTTATGGTCAAAGATAAATAGACTTACAAAAATGTAATAAATTACAATAAATTAGTGAACACGTTAGGTATCATAATAAAAATAGGTAAACCTTTTTCAATTAATTATTAATATTTATTTATTACAACTGTTAAACATAGACAATATTTACAAGATAAGTTTAGCCTTTCTCTTGGAATTAAGTTTTGCAAATCTGTCAATGTGGCATGTAGTTAGTGGCTGGGAATATAGCGCTCCTAGCGGCATTTTAACTGTCTCTGGACAGTTTTGTAATATAAACCTTGTGCTTGGGCAAGCTGATGTAAACAAGATAGACAATTGTCGAGAGGAGTGCGGGGCGTTGTTATGACGTTATATATCTGGAATGTTTTATTTGAATTTATAAAATCATTATGTCCGATTGTATTTATAAAATAAAAATCAGAAAAATGTTTATTCCATAATTTATTTAGTGGAAGATTACTGAATAAATATTCACACTTCATTTGGCCAGGGGAGGGGGAGGCAGCCGCACCCCGCCACCCCTTAAATCCGCCCCTGGGTACGTTGGTACATACTACGCACACATCAGGCTAGGCGCATATTGGGACGCGTGTGGCATTACATGACGCGAGCTGGATGACACGATCGCGCCATACGCGTCGCGTTGGGGAACGCGTTTTACAACGCAGTTGCTCCCAATTCTCGCCCAGTAGACGCGTGTATTTCATTTTATTTTTTAGAATATTTCAAATTAAAGATTCACGGATAAAACTGTTTATTGGATCTAACCTAATTTAAAATGACTTCAGAATTACCAGAACTACTTCCGGATGAACCGAAACTCACAGAAGCGCACGGGATGATACATGTTTTGTTCTTTCTATGTACATACCTTAAACATTTTCACCTGTTAGTTTATGACTTTATAAAGACATAAAAAAAAAATTTAAAAAATAGGGGTTAATGTCAAACGCCAAATATTTTATTAGGCCTATATTAAATGCCTATATTTCATATTAAAATGCATAGAACAAAATATAAAACACAGTATTAATTCATGAACAAAAAATATTTATAAAATAATTCAGTGGACATATAGGCTATATTTATGAAAATTTTTTTTTGGTAATTATTTGATTAAAAATTATTTTTTTTAAATGTTATTGAAAATTCAGCTTAGTTATTCAAATAAATTCAATTTTATTTTCAACATTTTTAAAACTAAGTAGGCCTCTGTCAGCTTTTCCTGGGCCAACATCTGAATAAAGGAAAAATTCACAACCGGACACCAAATCCTTTGAGCGCTACTAGAGTACTGTAAAATCGTGAGACGTGTGACGCGTGGCGCGAGAAACTGTGTCACTGCCACTGAGCCACATGTCTGTCGTGCCACGTGAGTCGCGCTGCGTATCGCCGCGTTACCCATATACGATGATCCGTTAATTTACTTATGTTACAAAAAGTCGCGCTGTGCCACGTCGCTTGACAAGCATCAAACGCGCTCAAATACGCGCCTATACAAACACCTGGTGGTTATAAATTTACATCAAAGGGTGCGTTCGGCCGCACTCACCTGTAGCTACTGGTAGGTATTAGTGCGGCCGAATGCTACTAACCGAACTTCGGTAGATGACGTCACCTCCCCTTCGGACACTATTTTGTCCACCGCAATGAATTAGCGACACATCATCTATGAAAACGTTAGAAATCATGGCGGCAAAAACCAAAACTTACGAATTTGACAGTTCAGTTAGCGCTACAATCTGCTTGTACATTCGGCCGCACATTTATTATTTGAATCCACCACTCTGACGTCATCTACCTACCGGTGGATCTAACCAGTGCGGCCGAATGCAACCAATGAAATACATTTGTTTGATGGCGGAGTAAATAGTTCGTTTATTAATAATTACTAAACTTTAGCAGGCATTATTGTTAACTGCTATAAAACAGATTGCGCAACCATAATGACTACGGTTTCAGACTTATGATGCGCGGTTATATTATTTATGGAACAGTTTTATCAAGTTGTATTAATGAAATATTGTTCATTGTAAAATTTATTTTGATGATAATGTGGTTACAACATTTTATTTTTTTAATTCCTTTATATATTTTTTATGTGCCCTTGTCGCGGCGCCCCTTGACCTGCCACCACGGAGTCAAAATCGGGTTTCCAGTACCCAAAAACATATAAAACGACATCCCACACTGTATTTAAAAAATGTTGACTCCAAAAACGTGACCCCGACACATCCAAACATTGGTCAATATTAGTCAAATGATATTGAAACTACGAGGACTTCAAAGAAGTAGTGAGTCGACTTCATTATTGGAACTTCAGGAACTATACTACACGCGCTATAACTTTGCACTTGGGATTTTTGGAGTTTACTGTGAAAATGGTATCGGCAACGTCGCACTGTTGAGACGAGCGGATGTGTCTTTACGCGCTGACTCACAGGTGCACTTCCTGAGAAGGCTCTTTCGAAATTGCAAATTATTATTTTTTTCTTCTGATACATTTTTCAATATTTCTTATCATAACATGTTTGGTCATACTTTGCTGATAATAAATATCTAAAATGTATTAAAATTGGACAATTATAAGTATTGTTTATAGATGTGCAGGGTGATTCAGTAAAGCGTAGCGGGCTTTGCAGATTCAGATTCTACATGCAAAAATAAGTCTAAAATGTAGTATAACATTTTTTCGATTTCGGCTTAGTTTAGCCGTAATTCGCCATTTTGTTTTTTTACAAAAGTTCACTGTAACTCTGGAAATAGATAAGAAATAAAGTTCAAATTTAGAATAAGCATTTTATATGTTACAATTAACAAGTATACCAAACACAAAGAATTTATTTTTATAATTTTCAAAATGGCGGCCGTTACAAATTTTTAACGTGGAATATCTTAAAAACCGTTAACTTTACAAAAAAATTACAAGAGACAAAATATTTTTATTTTTTAACGACAGACAGTAGTTTTTTTTTGTAGTTTCAGTAGGTCAAAGGATAACCGAGTTATCGACAAAAACATAATTTCTTGGTAATTGTCTACAACAAACAAAATTAGCCTAAAATCATATTTTTTTTAAATTTAACAAAGTTTTTAGTTAATTTTGTAGCGGGCTATGCAGATTCAGATTTTACATGCAAAAGTAAGTCGAAAATGCAGTATAACATTTTTCGGTTTTGGCTTAGTTTAGCCGTAATCCGCTATTTTGTATAAAAAAAAGTACTTTGAATTGTACTTTTTACAATAAGATATTTAATGTCAGCAGGTTAAAAACGACATTTTTGAAAGTTTATATTATTTTAAATTTATTATTTTGTTAATAGTATTTGTTTTATATTTAAATGTTAATTTTTCCGCAAAACGATCACAATATATTTAGTTTACCCTTTTTCCAATACTATTAGTTGTCTGATTACAAACATTTTTATATATTATTTCTTGTTAGAAAATTATCTTTAAGATGCATATTCATAATGAACTTTTCATTAAGTTTTGAAGAAAAAGTGTAATTTTACTAGAAGCCTAGTTTTGAGTCATCGTCCAACCGGATACATTTGATAAGTGGGATGGGGTAGCGAGCCGACCCGCAGCGTTGCCAAACTGTGCAAGTCCCAAGTGAAAAGTTATCGCGCGCGGGGTATAGTGTCCGTTAACAGTTTAGTTGATAGCATGAGCAGGCATGGGCGCTCTAGTAGCCCGCAAGAAAACATCACAACCTCATAAAACTCATTTAAACCACTGACTGGCGAGCCTATAAGACATGAATTGTTAACAACGATGGAACCCAACGAGCGAATCCCGGACACCAGGAAGACATCTCTAACCGTCAATCACCTGTAATTCAGCCAAGTGCAACTTTAAAATCAACACGACTACAAGATCACGCTGTACAACTGCAATAGACTTCAGGAACGAGAGCAACTCAACCCTGCTAGCCAACCTGCAGCATCCAAACAACATCAGCACCGTTAAAGACGGCCAACTTAAGCGTCGCTAAAAGGTCTGTGAAAAGCGTACTTACGATACTGTCCCTATAAATTTGCCTGATTAGCTTCAATTACATTTATTAGCCTAAATATACTAGGTTAGGTAAGGATTATAAACAAATGGTTTCTTGGTGTAAATTTTAAAATAAAAGTCGTAATAAATTATATTAAAACAAATTTAATTCTAGTAATAAAATAAATTGAATAATTAAATTTCAAAAACGAATAAAATAAAATAAAATAAATTAAAATAGTAAATTTGTTCTGTCTTTATTAATTAATTAAGAAGAATTAAAATTCAATTTAATTGGTTAAAAATTGTATTCGTTGGGAAGGTACCAACAAAGAGAGAATATTTTGATTTATGTTTTTTAGTTTTGAATAAATTGTTAATTATTATTTTACAGTATAAACAAGTTTAAGTTTTCACTTACCTATTGTTTGCATATTCCATTACCATAGTTCCTAGTGTTTTAATTATAATCAAAGTGTTGCATTATCAAAATATCCAAAGCACAAATAAAGTCATTTACAAGGCTCCACTGTTCTCATTACCTTAAGGTGGATAATAAGTAAAATTAATTTCTTGTGTTCTAAACTGAGCTTAATTACGATTACTGGAAGGTTAATTTTGAGTAAATTTTTGGTCGAAATATTTAGACAGCTAAATATTAGACAACCAGTTATATCACCTAGGCCAGACAAAAAAGATAACCCATTTCTTCCAGTAGGTGATATTAACTTATTCTGCAGCTATTATAGAGCGAAAGTGTTACAGAAAAATTCGCTCGCAAAAAGAGTGCTCTATATATATATATAGAGTACGTTAAAATATATTTAAATTTAAAAAATGTGTCTCAAAGAAAAGAAAACTGGTTATTTGGGGTTTTTAGGAGGAACTGACTCATATAAAATATGAAAATTCAACATAGTGGATTCAAAATGGCTGCCATTTTCTTTAAAAATTCAACTTTTTATATTTAAAATAATACAATTAATTTCTTAAGACTAGCGTAATAGCCTATACGCAGTCTCGATTAATTTGCTTCGAAAAAGATCCATTTTATCTCAAGATAATCATCCAATTTGTATGAAATTTAAAACATACATAAACAATATGTGTATAAATATAATATACAAAAATTATACGTCTGCATAATTTTAAACTAAATAGGCCAGCAAATTTATGAACGCATAATTATCAATGAATATGTTTTTATATGATCATTTCCGTCCATACGTATAGCAGATCTAAGTTGTCCATTTTGTAATATATCGAATTAAAACTTAATATAGCTAATGAAAAGTTTATTTTTTAACTTATATACCAAGACTCAAGTTGGTATCTTAAACATTTGATGAGCTAGAGCCATCAGACTTATCAACGAGCCTCACGATTTTTTGCTTACCGAACGCTGTAGCCCTTTCAATCTATTCCAGTTTCGTCAATTTTTGGAATATCAACATCAAATTTGTTTTACAAGTTGAATACACCAGTATAAATATTCTTAGTAAGTATGAACGAATTTTTCTTGTTATTTTTAAAAACGAGGCGCTTGAAAATAGTATTCTGTTTTACCTATCTCGTTTTAATTATATCACCTTTATATTCAATGACTCCATTTTCGACATTTTTTTAACATATCGATTTAAAAATTGGTACAGAAGTTACAAACACAATTTTTTTTTGCTATACTTATTTTAAAAACTATATTTAAAAAATTGACTAATCTGCAGCCGATCAACTCAAGCGTTTTGATGAAAAATCTAAAAAGGTCTAAAATTATACTTTTTGAAGTTACTTGTGCTTTGAAAAGTATATAATAAAAAATGTTTATACTCCTTGATCTTGTTTAAATCCATATGTTTAACTTGAAAAAAAACTTTCAGGTTGATATTTTGAAAATTTTCTGAACTGGAGCCGTTTAAAATCAGTTCGTGGGTCCGGTACTCCTAAAATCGAGAAACCCATTGATAAGTCAAGTGGCTCTAGATCGGGTCATTTTCAAGATAACAAGCTGAGACTCAGAATAAATGTTTAAAATATATATTTTAACTCCTATGTCAAGTTTCAATTCGATATATTAAAATTCAGCCAATTTAGAATGAGCCAACGCTTCATATATGAATGAGATTTCCCCTTTTAATGATTCCCCCTGCTGCAAAATACATACCTACATTATCGATTTTTTTTCCAGACAAACCATTTCTCGGACGAAATAAATACGCATGACCTTTATTATTGAAAAATACTTCCCCTACACGGTAGTATTTTTAATTTTTATTTATCTTAATCCCAGCTCGAAATATTAAGGAATATCGACTTTCGGAAATCGATAGACTATTAAACTTTTAACTTCCCGCTAAGAAAATTGAAAATTTTCTAAAATCGGGAAGTTATTGGTTTCACCCCGTTTTTCGAAAAACGAGTATTCATCAGATCTCGACGTTTTGAGGTCCTAGGAATCTTCCCTGACCACTCCCGAGAGGGTGTCACCCTGACTGTATGTATGTGTGTGTGTATGTAAGTATGTGACCCGCTTATAACTTTTGAACGGCTTAACCGATTGGATCCTACCAAACGGCGTTCTAAAGAGTTCCATCAAACTTAGATTTCCTGAAAATGTCAACTAATTCGGACCGGTAGGTTCTGAGAAATTTCAAAAAAACTAAGAAATAAAACTTTTTCAAATCAGGTTTTTTTTAATAACTTTTAAACGGCTTTACCGATCAATTCCAAAATCTAATCAGCTTTTATCCTTGAAAAGCGACGTCGATCGCTATCAGTCCGGTCAAAATCGGTTAATTCGTTCGTGAAATATCGTGAACGAAAGAAAATCAAAAAATTGTTTTTTCTCAATTTCTCCGAAATTTTCCATTAGAAAATTTTTTGTTGTCGATTCTTTTAATGGACTCAACAAACTGCATCGATTGCCGCAAATCGCATAAAAATCGGTTGATTCATTCGCGAGATATCGTGAACGAAAGAAAATAAAAAAAAGTGTTTTTCCTCAATTTCTCCGAAACTTTTCATCTGAAAAATGTTTGTTGTCGATTCTTTCAATGGACTTAAAAAACTGCATCGATTACCGCAAATCGCATAAAAATCGGTTGATTCATTCAAAAGTTATGGCAGTTCAAAATTTCAAAAAATAGTGTTTGTTGTAATTAAACTTACATGGATGGCCTTTAGGGTCAACCGTTTTCCAAATTTTTTTTATATTAACCTACATACTTTAAGGTACTTATAAAAAAATCAGCCGTATAGCAAATTACTGGTAGTTGTAACCTACACCGATTCGGCTAAAACCCATACAGCCTTAAACTTAAACATGCCCCGGCTTACGGTAAGGTACGGCTCGCGAGATTTCATATTCCCACGCAAAAAGTGCCGATCGGGCCATAAGAAGTTTTCGCTTAAAAAAGGGCCCTCAGATCCTGTAAGTTAGGAAATCCGGTTAAAATTGTTGGGAACTTTTAGAAATTACCCCAAATACTCTTTTGTAACGATGTACCTGAACGGAACCCTAGTTTGGCGCTTGTTCGGCACGCACTCTGTAGGTTTTTATAATTTATGACATGTTTAAGAAAAACATTTCAAACCGTAATCTAACATAACTGTTTGGATTTGACGCTATGTGTGGACGTTCTACGATACAGCTGATAACGTCACCATTGTTCCCGGTCATGCCCGGATGTTATTGTTTTGAATTCAATCACTCGAACCTTTCCTCGTATGAATCAAGTGGGTGAGATGGATGTCAATCAATGCAGCTTGCTGTAATATGAATCTGTAGACTTCCTGCAGCAACCGTCAACACTATAGAAGGTGACTTATAGGCCTACTAAACGAAGAGATTAGGGTAAAATAAGTGCACCGTATTGCGTCCACAAAATATCTTTATGGAATTTGGGCGCGGCTCCGGTTTACGCCGATTCCTACTCGACCAACATAGTGCAGTAGAATTAGAGGAAATGCATGTTGTAATTCGTTTCAGAATGCCATGTGGAAAAATCGATGTATTTATACATAAACTAAATGACATTTTTCCAGACCCACTTTTGAAAATCCAGAACATTTTGAAGTGATAACTTCTATTGGCCCGTCGGGCCCTTTCGCTTGACCATATTTCTGAAATCTCGCGTCACGCAACTTTTTGCGTAGACACAAGTCAGAGCGTGGAGAGGGAATAGGCGATACATAGTACATATAGACAAATAAGGGCGTGGAGAGGGAATAGACGATACATAGTATATAATAATACGTTATTGTAATTATTATAATATTAATATACTGTATTATAATAAATAATAAGTATGCGAAATAGTGACCATTATAATGTAAGCATTATTTATTTAGTGGCTAATGATTTTGAATGAGGTATGAGTGTATGCACTCTACATAAAAATCTAAGAATAATTCTCAAATTATAATAATTATTGTTATAAGTATTATATTTGTGGGTTTTAAGTTGTGTAAAGAAGACTGATTTTTGTCTAACTGAAATAAGTTTAGACAAAATTTTACATTTTGTACATTTTGACAAAGTAATATTTTTACATTGTTTTATTTTACTGTAACTTATTATTACTCACTTAAAATATAAAATTTAGCTTCATATTACAACAATGGAGGTGTTAATGGAGTGTTTATTCCTCACAGGGTTTTTTCTAGGCCAGATGGCCAATGTTTATTCTAATCTTTGGCATTAATTTTAGATGGCACTGATTCACTGGGGTTTGAGGTGAGGACCAGAGTTGTTAAGTTTCAAACAATTGGCGCAGGTTTAAACCATATACTTTAAAAACAACAGGAGATATCTATTCAACAAAAAAAAAAAAGGATATATCACGGATATGAGCAAACCGGTAACTTTTGGAACCTCCTGTGAAATTCAAGCAGCGTCCGGAATATTTTTTTTTTTAATTTCAGGTGTACAGAGATGGTTATTTGTTGTGGGAGAGTTTTGGCGACCGATTGAGGAAGTAGGCAGGCTAAGGTTTACTGGGGAACTGAAGATAGGCCACTTTGATGTTATCATTTCTCTCACACCTTCTTTACCTGACATCTCAATGGATATTAGTGTGGAGGAAATACAGTCAGCTTCCCAATCCCAGGTTTGAGACGTGGTCTCCAAATTGCTCAACTTCCAACCCTATCAGAACTGTGTACATCATCATCTGATGCAGTTCGGTCGCATCCAGAACAAATACCAAGTAGAAAGAACTTTTCTAATACAAATCGCGTAAAAGCGAGCATAAAAAGGCAACCGGTTAAAAAGACCACTGACTCAAAATACACACAGCATCAGCTAAAATACTTTGAGATGTAACATTTGCTGTAGGTAACCATATTATTGCAATAGCGAAGCATTGTCCTGTCAGCTAGTAGTATATATAGAAAAGTAAGCGCGTGGAGAGGGAATATACAATATATAATATATAATAATAGGTTATTTTATAATATTATAATAATTATTATATAATAATTAATATTATAATTTTCAATATAATAATTTTACCTTACATATTGAATTATTCTTATAATTCTATGTAG
Source organism: Philaenus spumarius (assembly GCA_018207615.1). NCBI lineage: Eukaryota > Metazoa > Arthropoda > Insecta > Hemiptera > Aphrophoridae > Philaenus > Philaenus spumarius. Next base: position 235,049 of record JAGFPH010001249.1, on the reverse strand, counting down.
AGTGCATACACTAATACCTCTCTCAAACTCATTAGTCACTAAATAAATACTGCTTACATTATAATGGTCACTATTTTTTGCATATTTATTATGATTATAATAATATTACATAGGTAATAATACTATAATTATAATAATATTACAATATTATAATTTTGTTATATTATTATATTATAATAATGCAATTCCAAAATAAGATATAATATATGTTTACAATATATTGACTTGTGTAATTTGTTAAACTTTATTCTCCTCTAATATTAATACTGATAAAAATATAAATCGGTCATAGAAGTTATCACTTCCAACGTGTGGTCTTAAGCACACCCAATTTTTTTTTTTTTAAATAGGGGTTTAATATGCAAAAATCCGATGTTCTTTTAATAGTTTGAAGACAATTGCCAATAGGTATTTCAAATTTTGTATACTTATAGTGTACTTAAAAACGGTTAATTTGAGACCTCGTAAGTTAAAATCGGTTAATAATTTGTTTGAATAATTGCAAAAAACTGATTAAATTTTCCAAATTTTCAAATATTTTTCATTCTTTGATAAAAAAACCTAGACCCTTGAAACTTTCAGAAAATAAGTATTTTTTGCCCTTAAGTTACCGTTGAAATTTAATTAAAATAATAATAATTGGTCTACGAGATATTTAATTCATTTATTACAAAAGGGTTAAATGTTTAATACAATCAGACCCAGTTGCCGTCCTCGTAGGAGGCTCATCCGGGCTCATGTTTCCGTCGAGATTTATATTTTAAGTATACGTTTAGGGTAAATAAAATTTTCATTGTTTTAACCCTCAAAATGGCGTCTAAAAAGTATGACTTTTAAGTTTGTTTTTTTGGAAATAACTTTGCAACAAATGGAAATAATGGTACAAACATATGCTTAAATGTGAAGGTATAGTTAGCAAGTGAATACCCCCATGTTGGAAGTATTTTCAATACACAATGCATTGCGTGCATCGCACGCCAACCCCAGTATTGGGAGTATTTTCAATGCGCAATGCATTGCGTGTTTTGTTAGAGTAAAGTATTTTTGCTGAACCTTCATGGTTTTCTGATTTAATAGATCAGATCAAGCTCACAAGAGAGTAAGGCTGTAACCTACTGCATCCATGTGTATTGTACGTTGTAGTTTAATCAAGCAAATCTAAATATCAGTGTGCATGCAATGTACAATGATGTAAAATATGTTGCTGGATCCTCTGTTGTGTAGTCTATTTTAGAATTAAATTTTCACTTTTTAAACCTCGTATTAATTTTTACTACTAAATTTCTGCATTTCTAGGGGTGTTTTGACCCCTACCCCCCGCCCCCTGGCTACGGCCTTGATGTTTAGGTTATTTTAACATTGAAATTGGTAGCCATCTTCGCCGTTTTGAATTTAGGGACCTGAGCCTTAATAAACGTAGGCCTACTGCCAATGAATGTTTTAAAAGTTTATCTTGTTTTTAAAACATTTCCATCCTACACCATCGTCGTCTAGTTTTTCTGGACCTTTTTATAATAATTAAAGTGACGGCAACACATGCAGCCGTTAGTCAGTCGCACTACAAAACGATTAGAGAAAAGTCGATGCCGGCAGATAATTAATTGTGTTGCCCAATATCGACGGATAAGACAGGTGGTGATTTTTGCCGCCCATGTTTTTCTTTGCCGGCGATTTACGTCGGTCAACAAAATGCACGAATCGGCCGATAATCGCCCAATGTGTACTTTCTTTTAGACCCGTGTAGCGAACACGGCAAACAGATTCATAAGTTAAATATTATTAGTGAATGCTGTGTGACGCTTGTTCAATTGTTCTTAGTGTTACCACCATTTAGCTAATAGCAAAAAAAGGCTAAATTTGTTATTGAATTTAACAGCAAGCAACATCCACAGTTACTTTAAGGGTAACACATAGGCATGCAAAATACAAAAACTATCAGGCAAGAAGCTTTTGCGCATTTTTTATAAACAAAAATAACAATAAGTTACAACTTTTTGTGGGTTTTCGTTCAGATTATAAAAAGTTAGGAATGATCACGATACCTTCAATTGGCCATTTGTAAATAATTAAAAACCCTACAAAATGGTGTTTTATAGACCCCCAATCGGACAATTGTTCACCGTAAAAAGTAGGGAAAACGCTTAAAAATTACCACTTTTCAGATATTCATATATCTTTGCTAATTTGAAATATTAAGGGCAGATCTTTCGGGAAATAATTGCTTATTACGTGTACTTCAAATACGAAGAGGTGAAATTTGTCGCATTAACAGTTTTTTCACAATTTCAGTATAAACAATTTAGGCAAGGCCGTAGCCAGGAGGGGGGGAAGGGAGTCAGGGGTTCAAAAACACCCCCAAAATCCCGAAATTTAGTGGTTCAAATTAATACTAGGTTTAAAAAGTGCAAATTCAATTATAAAATAGACAACACAACAGTGGATCCAGCAACATATTTAACATCATTGTGCATTGCATGCACACTGATATTTAGATTTGCTTGATTAAACTACAACGTACAATACACATGGATGCAGTAGGTTACAGCCTTACTCTCTTGTCAGTTGTGAGCTTGATCTGATCTATTAAATAAGAAAACTATCAACGTTCAACAAAAATACTTTACTTTAACAAAACAAAATCATTCATCATCTTTACATACTATAATATTTTACATGGGTAACTACATCAACATTTTTAAAATAAGCGTGGAAATTGGTGTTTAACACGTTCACTGCTACGCAAATTTCGTATTTCCTATGCTAGGAGCTGACCTTTCATTTTTTATAATTATAGCCTAAATGAGTAGAAATTACTTTATTTTTTATTTTTGAACATTTCTACGTAATAATCACTAATATTTTAAATCGTACGCACATATAGGCTTAAAATTGGCGTGCAAAGCACGCAATGCTCTGTGTATTGATAACTATACCAATACGGGGGTTGGCATGCGAAGCACGCAATGCACTGTGTATTGAAAATACTCCCAATACGGGGGTTGACGTTCGAAGCACGCAATGCACTGTGCGTCGGCCACTTCTCATAGTGTTCAGTGTCAAGCTCACATTTGCGTCCTTAGCAGTGAATATGTTAAAAGGGTTTAAATTCAAATCCCCGGTCCCGACCTGACCTTTACTTTTTTGTACTACAAGAGCAGCTATCTGTAGGGTGCAGATAAATCGAGCAACATTTTGAGAACCTCTAGTAGGCCTAGTGATAACGGCACCGCCCACACTAAATCAGTAAAGTTGCTAAAATACTTAGGCAAACACGTTCATTGGTTGCTGTTTACTTTACAATGTTCACATTTACTCGCGTTTACACAAAGCATTTAAAGAACGAAAAAGGTTTTCTTCTGATATAAGTAAAATTGACATTGAAAAAATGCCAACACAGTCAACACAGGCATTCTAGTGAGAAACTAGAACAGTGTCTTTTTTAAATGTACCACCGTTGGTATCTCGTTTACTATACATTTGACAGTAAACCCTTCTTTTTTGAGACATACAAAAATATTTATAAATAAATATTGATCTTGACTTGTGAGAAGATATATTGATCAAATAAAACTTGAACTCAAAACCTCACAACTAAAGCGTTTATTAACTCAAACGCGTTTCAACGACAATGGGCAAAGGGGGGGGGGCACGGGCCCCTCCCCCTTTGCTCCCAGGGAAAGGAAAGTATGTATATTATTAATTATAGTCAGGTATTTTTCTTTAAAGAGATTAGCACTAAAATATGTTTTAAATGTTATGTGCCGTTTGATTTTACATATACTTATTTTATTTTTGACAAGAGTTCAAGCATGAGCTGCAATGCACTGTGTATTGAAAATACCCCCAATATGGGGGGTTGGCGTGCGAAGTACGCAATGCATTGGTTATTGAAAACACTCCCAATGTGGGGGTTGGCATACGAAGCACGCAATGCATTGTGTATTGAAAATACTCCCAATATGGAGGGTTAGCGTGTTGGGTCCACAGAACTACTAGTATATCTTTTGAGGTTCAGCCAATTAAAGCCAAACCTTTCCAAAATTATATATTTATTATTGTTTCAACAAAGTGGCAAAACAACGGTTCTTAAAATTACTGATTTCGGGCTTTCCATTTATTCTGAGATGTATAGATCGTACCAGCGAGAGCTTAGTGCTTTGACATTACGCCTATGATACAACAATGTATTTCTTACTTAAGTCCTTCGGAAATTGTGTTAAATATCAAAGTGCATGGGCGCCCATACCTATGAGCAGAGAGCCGTTTAACAATAGATGAGTCTTAGTTGTAGGATTGTTAATTTGGTAAAAAGAGGCCACGAGTGTACTAATTGAGATTTCTTCGTAACTACTCTTACAATTAATTACTCTCACGTTCAAGGCCGTAGCCTGGGGGGGGGGGGGATCAAAACCATCCCCCGAAAAGCCAAAATTTAGTTGTAAAAATTAATACTACGTTTAAAAAGTGCAAATTAAATTATAAAATAGACAACACAACAGAGGATCCAGCAACTTATTTTACATCATTGTGCGTTGCTTGCAAACTGATATTTAGATTTACTTGGTTAAACTACAACGTACAATACACATGGATGCAGAAGGTTACAGCCTTACTCTCTTTTTAGCTTGATCTGATCTATTAAATAAGAAAACTATGAAGGTTTAACAAAAATACTTTATTCTAACACAACACGCAATGCATTGTGTATTGAAAATACTCTCAATACGGTGGTTGGCGTGCGAAGCACGCAATGCATTGTGTATTGAAAATACTCTCAATAAGGGGGTTGGCGTGCGAAGCACGCTATGCATTGTGTATTGAAAATAATCGCAATACGGGGGTTAGCGTGCGAAGCACGCAATGCATTGTGTATTGAAATAATCTCAATACGGGGTTGGCGTGCGAAGCACGCAATGCATTGTGTTTTGAAAATACTCTCAATAAGGGGGTTGGCGTGCGAAGCACGCAATGCTATGTGCATTGAAAATTCGCCCAAACGGGGGTTGGTGTGGGAAGCACGCAATGCATTGTGTATTGAAAATACTCTCAATACGGGGGTTGGCGTGCGAAGCACGCTATGCATTGTGTATTGAAAATAATCGCAATACGGGGGTTGGCGTGCGAAGCGCGCAATGCATTGTGTATGGAAAATACTCTCAATACGGTGGTTGGCGTGCGAAGCACGCAATAAATTGTGTATTGAAAATACTCTCAATACGAAGGTTGGCGTGCGAAGCACGCAATGCTATGTGTATTGAAAATTCTCCCAATACGGGGGG
>JAGFPH010001249.1:206775-229370 GCA_018207615.1 Philaenus spumarius | reverse complement strand
GGGCCCCTCCCCCCTAGCACCCAGGGAAAGGAAAGTATGTATATTATTAATTATAGTCAGGTATTTTTCTTTAAAGAGATTAGCACTAAAATATGTTTTAAATGTTATGTGCCGTTTGATTTTACATATACTTATTTTATTTTTTACAAGAGTTCAAGCATGAGCTGCAATGCACTGTGTATTGAAAATACCCCCAATATGGGGGGTTGGCGTGCGAAGCACGCAATGCATTGGTTATTGAAAACACTCCCAATGTGGGGGTTGGCGTACGAAGCACGCAATGCATTGTGTATTGAAAATACTCCCAATATGGAGGGTTAGCGTGTTGGGTCCACAGAACTACTAGTATATCTTTTGAGGTTCAGCCAATTAAAGCCAAACCTTTCCAAAATTATATATTTATTATTGTTTCAACAAAGTGGCAAAACAACGGTTCTTAAAATTACTGATTTCGGGCTTTCCATTTATTCTGAGATATATAGATCGTACCAGCGAGAGCTTAGTGCTTTGACATTACGCCTATGATACAACAATGTATTTCTTACTTAAGTCCTTCGGAAATTGTGTTAAATATCAAAGTGCATGGGCGCCCATACCTATGAGCAGAGAGCCGTTTAACAATAGATGAGTCTTAGTTGTAGGATTGTTAATTTGGTAAAAAGAGGCCACGAGTGTACTAATTGAGATTTCTTCGTAACTACTCTTACAATTAATTACTCTCACGTTCAAGGCCGTAGCCTGGGGGGGGGGATCAAAACCATCCCCCGAAATGCCAAAATTTAGTTGTAAAAATTAATACTACGTTTAAAAAGTGCAAATTAAATTATAAAATAGACAACACAACAGAGGATCCAGCAACTTATTTTACATCATTGTGCGTTGCTTGCAAACTGATATTTAGATTTACTTGGTTAAACTACAACGTACAATACACATGGATGCAGAAGGTTACAGCCTTACTCTCTTTTTAGCTTGATCTGATCTATTAAATAAGAAAACTATGAAGGTTTAACAAAAATACTTTATTCTAACACAACACGCAATGCATTGTGTATTGAAAATACTCTCAATACGGTGGTTGGCGTGCGAAGCACGCAATGCATTGTGTATTGAAAATACTCTCAATAAGGGGGTTGGCGTGCGAAGCACGCTATGCATTGTGTATTGAAAATAATCGCAATACGGGGGTTGGCGTGCGAAGCGCGCAATGCATTGTGTATGGAAAATACTCTCAATACGGTGGTTGGCGTGCGAAGCACGCAATAAATTGTGTATTGAAAATACTCTCAATACGAAGGTTGGCGTGCGAAGCACGCAATGCTATGTGTATTGAAAATTCTCCCAATACGGGGGGTTGGTGTGCGAAACACGCAATGCATTGTGTATTGAAAATACGGGTCGCCGGAATACTACCCCCCGGAAAACTATCCCCCCAAGCAGGTTCCTACGTCATTTTGACGTCAGAGGTCGGGGGGGCAGTTTTCCAGTCACGCACACTCAAGTTTCGATGCGTTTGTATTATCACTTTATATAATTAGAATAAAAAAAAACTAGAGGACTAACCTAAACTGTTTAGTCACAGTATGTTACCGATAACAGTATAATTGTAGGAACCTGCTTGGGGGGGTAGTTTTCCGGGGGGGTAGTATTCCGGCGACCCGCTTTTGCTAGGGGGGGTAGTATTCCAGTCGCGGACACGGCTCCCATATTGGTTAGTTGGCAGATTTCGTGACGTCACGTTTCACCTGGGGGGGTAGTTTTCCGGGGGGTAGTATTCCGCATCCCCGAAAATACTTCCAATACGGGGGTTGGCGTGCAATGCACGCAATGCATTGTGTATTGAAAATTCCCCTAATACGGGAGTTGGCGTGCGAAGCACGCAATGCATTGTGTATTGAAAATATTTCCAACATGGGGGTAATCACTTGCTAACCATACCTTCACTTTTAAGCATATTTTTGTACTATTTTCTTCAAAAACCCAAAGCTGTATTTTTTTTCTTAATGTAAAATATACTGTGGATGTTGTTTGCTAAGGTTTTTTTTGCAATTTATCTTTTTGCAACTGAGTATAAAATTAATAAAGTGTTCAGAGTCAAGCTCACATGTGCGCCCTTACCAGTGAACGTGTTCAGAGGGTTTAGATTCAAAACCCCGGTCCTGGCCAGAACCCCCTCCCCGAAAAGTTTTCCTGGCTACGGCCTTGAATTTAGACCACAACCTTGCATAATACGCCTTACTAACCTGTGTGGTCAGATTACCAAACGGATTCTGAAACTCTGAAAGTAGACATTAAGGGTCTGCTCCAGTAAACGAGAAAGCAACAGGAAACGCACTTCCGGTATTACTGTATCCCTATCTATAAACAGTGCAATTTCTTGCAGCTGAACGCTTTGAAATTGCCTCATTTCAAACCATTTTATAAGTCTATCTTTTGTAATTGAGTGTTGAAAAAAAACTAAATATTCTTTATAAAATTTCGGATCCGGCTTGCAAATTATTTTTCATTATTAATTTTTTATTGTGTTAGGAAAAAAATTAAATACTTTGTACTTACTAAATGTCAGTTACTTGACAAATTAAAGAAGTTTAAAAAAATGTAAATGGCAAGACGCATGCGTATTGTGACTGTGCTTAAAATGAGACATTGCAAACAATTTTATGATAAAAAGTAAACGAAATAAATGGTTTGAAATTTAACATTGCTCTTATGGGATAAAAATCCATTTTATTTTTACTGGAGCAGACCCTTAAAATGCCCACGTAGAAAACTAGACCCTACCAGATGGAGGGATTCAATGTTATGGTTTTTCTTTATTGTGTTTATGTTTATCGTGCTTTCTGTTTTTGTTTTTCTTAAATAGACTCGAATTATTCTTAAATAGGCCTATATTTATCATTAATGGTATTTTGGTGGTTTACTTTTTATTCAACAATTTATTGTATTGTGATAACCGAAATGGGGTTTGATAAAAGAAATGATTACTTTCACTAAAAGAAGGCCTACTTTTAATGAAATTAATTTCCAAAATTTGTTTAGAAAATTTTGAACGTTTAATTTGTACCTTTTACATATTAACATTAATAGTTAGGCATGCTTTAGGGGATTGTTAGCATTGCCTTCACAATCGAGCTATACTTACGGAATTATGTGATGTTCTTTGCGACTGTGAAACTATTGGCAGAGTCGATAGCCTAAAGTATCTGTGAGTAACGGTAGACTATAAATTATGCTGGAAAGATCACGTTAAGGAACTAAATAAGAAACTTTGTCTGGTATTGAGAAATGTGTATTATTTGAGATCTTTTTGTAGCATGAAATTATTAAAAGTTGTATATTATGCACTTGCTAATTCTAAACTGAGATATGGACTTTTGGTGTGGGGTGGTACATACCTGAACACACTTATGCCTATAATTAAAACTCAAAAACATACAATTAGATCAATTTTATATAAATCAAAATTAGAACATCCCTTGCCCTTATTTAGGCAGTTGAATATTTTATCTTTGCGAAGGTTATAGTTTAGTGTATGTCATCCTAAATGCGGCTAAAGGAAAGATAGATATGCCTAACTCTAATATACAGAATACGCGTAGGGTGAGGTATTGTATATTACCCAAAGCCAAACTAACTATGTTTCACAAATGTTTCATATACCAGGCACCTAAATTCTTTAATGCTTAGCCAACTAATATAAAATCAATTTATGGAGTTAAACCTTTTTTAAAAAAAAATTAATATCTGGATTCTTGGATTTGAAAATATTTTTTTGTGCGGCTGTTTAGGTGCAAAATGATTGTTTTTCTCCGCTGTTTTGCTTAGTTGGAGGTAGTTACAGGTCTTAGCCGAGATCACAAAATGTTATACATTAATATAAGTAATGGTGGTAGCATTGACATCCTGTTCTAAAAATATTTTTTTTTTAAATTCGTGCTGGTAAACCGAAAAACTGGCTTCGCCAACAGGGTTACCTCATTTCCTTAAGTTTCTTGAAGCTTTCACAATTAAAGTGTAGAATAAAAACTGTACATAAAATAATTTTCTTTGTAGGTCTATAATATTATTTTGTTTAGTTATAAGTGAAAAATTAAATATTATTATCGAGATGTATTGTAGAAACGAAGCTCGTGTTCTGACTGTTGTATGATAGAAAGTACGATGGCAAATTTGTTCAAAAAATACTTTTCGGGAAATGTAGCTTTTCAGTCGCACCTGAAAAAAAAACATGACGCACCTGCCCCAAAAACAAACATTTTTCTCGCAATGCAACTTTTTGATGTCACGAATTAAAAAGTATAAAAAAGTTTCTACTTTATTCGATTTTTAAAGTGCCAAACCATTTTTATTTTCAAATTGTGAACACACCGTTACCGTCCCACACTATTAAACTGTAAGTTTGTCAAACTTCAAAGATTTTCGAGCATTTTCAGCCATTGAAACCACGGTGTAAATGAATAGGGCGCACTGAAAATTTCACTCCTCTCCAGGCCCGCTCGACGTTTCTATCCTCACACAAGATGGCCGACCTAGCTTCAATTCCCACAATGTACGGTCTTACGGCATTGACCAGTCTATTTAATTCTGTGGTCGCTGTGTCCCTCGTACAATGGAAAACGTGCTTCGTGAAATGGAGTGGGTTGAGGATTTATTTGTACCGGAAACATCCTGCTTTGAGGAATCGGACTATCGCTGATTATAAGGACAAGAATTTGAAAACTTCAGCGTGGGCCTACATCTCGCAGATCAAAGTAAAAACCAAAATGTGAATCCTCATTTTTAAATTTTCAAAAGTGGCGATCAAGTTTAAAGATGTTGCAAACAAAATTATAGATTTAAAATACACTTTGTTACAAAAATATGTTTTCAATCCCTGTTGACAACAAGTGTTGTCAACAAAGGTTTTAAACATTTCGTTGTCAACTCCGGTGTAAACGCGGCTTTAGTTTCTTTTTATGTAAGGTTGCATTGCATTGTGTTAGTGCTGATATTATGTATATTATGTACGCAAGGAATACATTCTTTGATATTATTATTACAAAAAGAGAAAAAGATCGCGTGATGATCACATACTATCCGTAAGACACAGACCAAGGCCGACTCTACTACAGGCCGGAGTGCTTCCCCCTTCCCCTAGCCGCTACGTCACAGTCTGGGTTGAACTTAATCATAGTGTAAGTGTAGCGCGCTTTCATTTTCACGTTCCTGGACCTTTTTACAGTCATTTATTTATAATGAAACTTATATATTTGATTTCTGAAATACGGAATACAGCGATGTAAAAATCTTTTACTTAAGTAAATATTAGAATTTGTATTAATTAAAAGTATTCAAGATTTGTGATAGCGGGACACGAAAAAGTCACACAGCGTAAACATTTTTTGTTTTTCAGGTAAACACAATCTACAACTTTTATTTCACATATTTTTCTATAAGTTGTTTAGTTTGTTCAATAATCAAAGGTAAAGGCCGGGACATCGGTTTTTCAACTCGCGCCGCTAGTCTCTCTTTCCTTCTAGCCACACTTCCGATATTGGCCGTCTCACGCTTCCGGTTGTGTTCGTCTTATTTTATATTACCTTTGCTGTTTTAGTTGAATCGTAGGCAGTGTTTGAGTCGTGCAGTTACGTATTTTGTTTCTTATACCTTATTAAATTAATAATCAATGTTTGTTTGAGATGCCTCGTGCTTGTTGTGTGCCGGGCTGTAAAAGCAATTATAAAAGTGCGTGTAGTGGTGGAACTTATACTTCTATATTTTCCTTTCCTCGAGATGAACACCGGAAAGTACAATGGCTGTCGGTCATACACCGAAAAGATTTCCAACCGTCTAAAAACGCGGTAGTTTGCATAAAACATTTTGACGACCGTTTTATTATTACAGAAGATTCAGTGACACGACCAGACGGTTCAGTTTTGACAGTGAAAAGGGATATTATTTAACTATCCGATGATGCTGTCCCAACTATCTTCGATAATCAGCCGATATATCTGATAAAAACAATGCCGCACCCAAAATAACTCCAAAAATTTACAATGAAAATGGGGCCTAGTAACTCGGGCCTGAATGAAAGTCAAGTAAAATATTTATCATTTAAATGTTCGAAACTTAAAGAAAATGAAAAATGGTTAACCTGCTCCTTGACAAAGTGTATATCAAACCTAACATTACCTACAAAGCCGGAAAGCTAGAGGGCGCCGTAGTTAATACTAACGAGACTGAAAAGTATGAAATTGCAACTACAATTCAAACGTTTATGATTAGCTCTATATTAGGTCATTATAAAGATGTTGTTGGCTTACTTACTGCCAAAGATTTAAGATTTGTGACTCCAGGTTGTCAAGAAAAAGGAAAGTGGATAAATTTAATTAACTTATAAAGACTGCGTACCGGTATATTACCATTTCATACCAAAGGTAATTTTTGAGCTTAAAAATATATAATTGTATGTAGTTTAAACGTAGATTTTAATTTGTAAAAGAAATTTGCCATAAAATAAATTTGAATGATCAATTATAATGTTTACGCTCTAATTATTATAATTGGTTTTTGTTACTTTTATAAAACATATATATAGCATAAAAACGAACTGCAATATATGTAACTTCGAAACTTACGTTGTTTTATATAGATAGAAACGTACTACACTACTTTTAAACATGTTTTAGTATTAAGTGGTTTATTATTTAGTTATGTTTAAATTTTCAGCGAAATAGGACGAAGGGTTTCGACAGTAGACCAGTTTAAAGCAGAGTATGTCGGGGCGCGCCATATGTTTCTTACGGGAGACACGGCTGGGTAGCACTCTGACCGTGACGTCACGAATTCAGCGCTCCGGCCTGTAGTAAAGTCGGCCTTGCATAGACCCTAAGTAGGTATAGACGTGGATCAGACCATCGATGTATAAACACACTGGATCGCTGGCTGCGTGTATTGAAAACGGTCCGGCTGGCCTAGCCGCTTCCCCCACCACTGGAGGGACAGCAACAACACGTGAAGCATTCAAAGTTAATGCAACGCTCACAAATGTTTTAATTTATTTTGCTCAGCTTCAACAACGGCACCAAACGTTATTTATAAAATAATCATTTTAATTTCTAAACAATATTTAATTGTTATACAGTATGTAACACTTATTTTTATGGTAAACTAGTGGACCCAGCAATGCTTCGCTATTGCTTGATTTAATTTAAAAGTTAGTAAAGTTATTCCATTGACTTAAGTGATCGAATTGCAAAATGATTTTTATGCCACAAGAATATACTACACAAATTTAGATCTATAGTTTGTAAACCTTTATCGATAATACAGTAAACCTTTTGTTTGTTTTTACCTAATCTAAAAAAACTGATAGTTGTGATAAATTGTAAAAAACCTGATTCTAAATTAGCCCAATTGGTTGGAAATAAACGTGTTTTGGTTCATTGTAGGCCTAACCTAAAATTATGTTCAGTTTTTGATGAAAATCAGTTGTTTTATATATAATATGTAACAACCAATGTTTGAATTGAATTAAAATATAGTAAGCAATTTTAGTTGTTTTTTGTTTTTGTTTGTTTTAAGTTGGTCAATCTAACCTAAAAAAAAGGAGTTGGTTTTGAAGAATAAGAAGCTGATTATAAATGCTGATTAAAATTGCTATGGTAATGAATGTAAACAAACATGACGTGTTGCTAAGCTTTTATTCGAACAGCTGTTTTTGTGCCCTATGGTCTTGAGTCCATACAAAAGAGGCTGTTTAGTTTTTTATAAATTTGAAACTTTTTCGGAAAACTTTTCAAATTTGTCTTTATATGATAATCTAGTTCGGACTATTATGAACATTTTAAAATAAAAAAATAGCCAAATTGGTCCAGCCGTTCTCAAGTGATGCGCTTACAAAGGAACAGCAATTAATTCATTTTTATTATATAGATTAACAGTTTGTGTTTAAACTATTATTATTGTTGTTGGATAAGGATAAGGAAAAGTTTAGGGGAAAATAAACTGAACCAAAACCATAATGAAAAACATGATCTGTATTAGCATTTTAAACTGCATTTGATTTACATAAAAGTATACCTAGGTATACATTACACTTTAAACATTGTTAAATAAAACAAGTTTAGTAAGTTTTTGACGCACTCCAAGCTTTGTAAATGTAGCTTGCGATGTTTTGAAATGTTACAAAATTCCGTTAAAATGTATAATAATTTTATTTACTATTAGGAACTCGACCTCTGATCGCTTCGCTCGCCAAACCCTGTACAATGTACAAACGAGCCAAAGATTAACGAGATTCATTAGCGAATTTTCCAACTGCAAGCGAAGCGAAGCGTCCAGGGGCAGAGCCCCTAGTGTTTAGTAACGAAAGGAAAAAGTTCAACTTTAGGCCTATATAAAAAGTAGTAAACATTTTTTGTAATTTTTTTCATAAATGTAAAAAAGTTTCGTAATTTAGTTCTAAAATAGAACTGTATAAAAGTATTGATCAACCTCAAATTTCTTATTTTGAAAACACCAGTTTTTATGTTCCTACTACAAGACTGCTAACAAAACTAGGCCTGTTTTGAATAGTAATTTAGGAATACTATTTCCTCTGCCCAAAAATGACATATTATTATAAAAAAGTGTAGAGGATAAATCAAAGAATTGAACTGTATATAACAACAACAACGTGCATCACTGTCCATCTATCACGCTGCCCACCGCTTGTCTAGCCATCCAGTGGAGGGGGAAGCTCCACGCCGGCCGGCTCGTTTCTCGAACCTTTCAGACTACTCAGCGCGCAATCCAGTGTGTTTATACATCGATGGATCAGACCGGCAGACAATGCTGTAAAGATTTTGAAGGCGGGAACATCAATCCAATTTTCGGAGCCTCTTGTTATGACAGGATCGTTGTATCTTCTTGACATGTTTATGTTTGCCCAATCGCAAGGAACACTAGCTTAGATTTATTCAGTCGGTCTGGTGCAATCTCGTGCGGCGATTGGTACTCTTTAACGAAGTATAATATCATTGAGTAATAATCATTGTAAATTTATTATTTCTAGTGAAAGTGTGTTTTATGAAATAACTAGCAGGCCCGATCCGGCTTTGCATGGATAGACAAATCGAAGTTAAATTAACAAACAAACAAAATATCAATACATGTATTATATATTTATTATCGGGATTTTTAGTAACTTTGACACACCAAACCCACCTAAAATTTCGAATTTTTCGAAAACCTTTCTTACCGAGCACCTAGGGCCCTAGACGAAGCTACACACCAAATTTCATTCCATTCCGTCCGGTGGTTTTTGAGATTTCGTGATGAGTCAGTGAGTGGTATTTTTATTATAGGCCCCTATATATATATATATATATATATATATATTTGTGTACGAGTTTTATTCTGAACGTTACATTTCAAAGTGTGAGAGAATGTTCTAAATGTAAATATAATAGGTATTTACTAATAGGCTATAGGTAACTTTCAACATTGTTCTAAGGTAACCCGATGAATCATAAGAAACAACAAATTTAACTATTCCATTATTTAAAGCGCTAATATCTTCTTGTCTGTCTTAAATTATAAATTAGATTATAAAATACACTTCCTTTATTTGAAATAGTTTAATTACTTTAAGAATAAATTATTTACTTTTAATATAATAGGCTTAATAGTAATAATAATGTTTCGATAGTCTTGTTTCAAGTACAGTAGAGCGCCGATTATCCGAAACAATTTTATTGGTGCCTTCTATATGCATCTTTTATTTATTTAAAATGAATACGGTACTTTAAAGACCGGCTTTCGGATAATCGGCGCTCTACTGTACTAATTTAGTTTTATTTTTGAGATTTTCTTAATCATAAAGAATAATCAAAACATAGCGTATGTACACACATCAGTTATGCTTGAAGTGAGCCGTGTTCTTCCTAGCAAGCGCTTGCAATAGTAGGCAATTGTCCGCGTCTATAGTTAACTCTCACGTTCAGTAGTCTCATTGCTTTTGTAATCAGTTTCATTTTGCTAAAATAAGAAATCGTTCATTGATAACGCAACAGCTAAAACTTTCATTCCAAGCATTGATTTACGAAGAAAAAGGTCACATTATTTACATCCTGTATAGCAGATAAAGCAGCACGTTGTGGCTTTCAAGACAGCGAATTGTTTGACGTTCTTTTATCAAATTGGCTTTCGATGTTTATAAATGCACACTGCAGGAAACGCTGACTAAGCCGAACAACCTTCGTGTTACCCGATGGGAGGAAGTTTGCATCGCAACAAGGTAAGGGGGGAGAGGGGGGCGGAAGTTGCATTTTGCATTGCAAGCGTTCAGTTACTAGGTGGGGATTTTACGCTAGTAAATTCAGGGCTCTTTAACAAGGGCTATACCATTTTGATCATTTACCGCGACCCAGTATCGATCACCTATGACGTCACAATGCTGACACGCACTAGCTGTTAGTATTTCAGTAATGTGCGCGCAGTTGTTAACTCACTGTTGTAACTCGATGGAAAAGCTTCAGTAAAATCAAATTTAGATATTCTTAATCTACATAAAGTACGGATTCTAACAGTATAAAAAACTTTTATTTTAACAGGTATTTCGAATTTTAATAATTGAAAATATTTGAGAATTATCACAGACTGACATGGAAAAGTTACTAAGCGAGGAAATTTTTTATTTTTGGGTTATAAACAAACTTCCAGCGGGAAAGTTGTAGCCAATGAATTGATCTAAACTGTCCAATTCACCGATTTGTGATAAAATGATTACATCATTATGAAATTGTTTTTTAAATGAGCGCGAGGAGGTGCGGCGCCGAAACTCCCGAAGTACAGTTGTTTGATACGGGAATAACGTTTATGTACATATTGTTATTTTAAGGTAAAATAGTAAATCACTTGTTCCCAGGTAATTAAGCCAGCTAGAAAAAAAGTAAGCATTTTATTTTAACGTAAACTAATTATAATTTATAATTAATATTTGATATTATTGAAGTGGACACAAAAAGTTAAGTTGGAGGTTAACGTTTAAAAAATAATATCATTATTACACATATAAAGAAATAAAATTAGAGATCAATGATGGAAAAAGAAAATCGTAATTACGTAAAAAATTTAGTTTCATATTTAATTAAAAGAATTAGCTTATAATATTACCTTAAAATAACAATAGCTACATAAACGTTATTCCCGTATCAAACAACTGTACTTCGGGAGTTTCGGCGCCGCACCTCCTCGTGCTCATTTAAAAAACGATTTCACAATGATGTAATCATTTTATCACAAATCGGTGAATTGGATAGTTTAGATCAATTCATTGGCTACAACTTTCCCGCTGGAAGTTTGTTTATAACCCAAAAATAAAAAAAATCCTCGCTTAGTAACTTTTCCATGTCAGTCTGTGATAATTCTCAAATATTTTCAATTATTAAAATTCGAAATACCTGTGAAAATAAAAGTTTTTTATACTGTTAGAATCCGTACTTTATGTAGATTAAGAATATCTAAATTTTATTTTACTGAAGTCTTTCCATCGAGTTACAACAGTGAGTTAACGACTGCGTGCACATTACTCATATACTACCAGCTAGTGCGTGTCAGCATTGTGACGTCAGAGTGAAACTGGCGGCACAGTGCCGAGATCAAAGAAACGGTTTAGCCCTTGTTATAGAGCCCTGAGTAAATTGGGAAGGAATCAATCGGATTTGAGTAGAAAATGGAGGGAAAATTCATCCCTCAAACGGACTCACCCTTATTCGTAACACTAGTGGGCGAGAGAGGAGTATAAAAACCAAATGGAAAACTTAAAAAATCAAAGTAAAATTTGTACAAAAGTTAAATGCACCTAACTTAGGGTGACCAAATCATTTCCGGAGAAAACAGGGTCGCAATCGGCCGGGCATCAAAGGAACCCCCCTCAGTGTTCAGATATCGGCGTGAATCCTGGCACTTGGCCTCGCCCTGGCGCGATGGGCCGGGGTTGTGGGGAAAGCGTGTAAGTGGAGAAAAAAATATATTTTCCCATAACTGGGGTGACCAACTCGTTTCCGGAGAAAACCGGGACACATCAACAAAAGCCCCCCCTCCACCCTCAACGTACCCAGGTCTTTAAAATATTTGGATTTTTATAGAAATGTACGTTTTGTAAATACATTTTTAGCCTGATGCTCATCTAGTCAATTAGCTTGAACCCTTTCTAAAAGCTAATTTTCTATGTGTGTTTTTGAGACTGAGTATGTTTTACGTGGATAATTTGGGCTATAGCCTTTTGATAAAAACGAGAAACACAAAATATACTATGACTTACATCTATATCTGTTTAATTAATGATATTTAATTTATATGATTTACAAAAATTATTATAGTTTTTAAAATACTGTAACCATGGAATTTTTAATAAAATTTAATTAACACAAGCGAATTCCGGGACTTTTGAGCGCCCCGAAACCTTTTTTCGGGACACCGTTTGTTATGACAAAAAACCGGTACAATCCCGGATTTCCGGGACGTTGGGTCACCCTAACCATACCGCTTTCTAATGTGACTCACCCCTTCAAACAAACTAACGAACTAGTGGATGTTTACCTCACCCTTGAACAGAGATGTACCGGGTATTGAAGTTTTTAGTCATGTTAGTAGCGGTTTGCTCAAGTGCCGGTATCTGTACCCAGGGTTTTTAAAGTATAAAATATTTGTATTTTTAAAGATATTTATGTTTTGTTAAACATTTTGTAAGCCTGATTATAGCCTATTGAAATAAAACGAGAAACACGAAATGTACTATGACTTACAGGCCGTGAGGTGAGCGATGAAACCCTCGATGCGCGTAGGAGGGGAGGTAGAAGAGGGGAGACACAGACCAACTAAGGTGGTTGTTCCCCTAGCAGCTGTCCCGCGCAGGGCAGCCGAGAGGGTTTAAAGGACCTGAGGGAAATTTAATTCTTGAGGCCCCCTGACTCGAAGCTAAATAATAGGGTGAAGGGGAAAGGAAGGGTAACTTTTTTCACACAACAGTTAATACTAAACAAAATTAAAATAATATAGTAGGCCTACACGTAGACAGTAGTAATACATAATAATATTAAAAATTAATGAAAAGTATTGCCTATATTGAAAATAAAAGGAAAGAGTTAAGCGATATGCCTTTACGACCATCGATCTTGATTTAATTTATAAAGGTACCGGTAGGCCTACTGTATAATTCTTAAATATTATTTTTCAGAGGTGTTTTTTTGTCACTAAGCGATATCTCCCTTAACTCTTCATAAAAATAAATTATTCGAGTATCATTTTAAAATTCATGTTTTCGTTACAAAAATGTATTGAAAAAACTTGTATATTAGCCTATACTTCATATGGTTTCTAATGAAAGGCGCCATCTATTAACAGTCTGTTTAACTAGCATGACAACTGTTAGTTTGATTCTTTACATTCCATATGCAAGTGTTATTTATAAACCAATGTAAATAAATAAACGTAATTAACAAACTAAATCGACGTATTAAATCAGGTAATTATTCGCTCGGATCAGCTGGTATTTTTGATTTGTATTTACTCTTTAAAATTAAACGAAACGCTGCAGTACTGCCAACCACGCACATTTAATACCGCACAAAAACAAATCTGTCCGGGTAACTTAAAAATCCCACTTTATAATTTCAATTAATTATTTTTCCTTTCTGATGAAGATTTTTATTTTGAACTCAGTTAAATATATCAAGTTGTGGTTTCATAAAAATATGTTTAAACTAATGCATTGTTGAAAAAAAGTTATTGATTGTTAAATTAACATATTCATTTTGTTTCATGTTTCATGTTGTTTTCAATTTTTGCAATATTTTAAAATCCTGGGCAATGTGCACCTTTTCCCCCCGCTCTTGTCGGCCCTGGTCTCGCGCATGCGCAAACCTTCTCTTTGCCACTGCGCATCCCCAAGACAGTTTCATCGCTCGCCTCACGAGTAATAATTCTATATCTGTTTAATTATTATTTAATTTATATTATTTAATAAAATTATTATAGCTTTTAAAATATTATAACCATGGAATGTTTTATAAAATTTAATTAACATAGGCCTAAGCTTTAAATATTACCGAGTGTTTGTAGATGGGTTTGATTGTTCTTGGAGAAAGGGAAATTGTTCCCTGCTTCCAGCAGTCTTGATCGTGTCTATGTTCTTTGCGATTATACAATTCTACTCAGTCGATTTTGTAGTTGTACAGTATTTTAAACAAACCACCAAAGTTGGTGTTCGTATTGTCTCCACAAAATGCCACACATTTATTTTTTATCGAGATCAAACATTTCAATAGTATCCATACAAAATTTTGAAATTTCGTCAATGTTTCATTATATTGAGTCGTATTTCGTTTAACCGATCAAAATAAAAAAAGTATATACAATTTCATAAAATCTATAAAAATTGAATTTCGGGGCACCATATGTTATGACTAAAAACAGGGACAATCCAGGTTTTCCGGAACATTTGGTCACCCAAAAGGTGCGGCTATACACGCTAATCCCGTCTTTTTCCAGAGGTATGCTCCGTACTCCCTGTGAAGTCAAATGAAGGTGGCTTTCCACACCCGTCACGTCACGTCCCGTCTTTTTCCAGAGGTATGCTCCGTACTCCCTGTGAAATCAAATGAAGGTGGCTATACACACACGTCACGTCACGGTTGGAAAATATTTGAATGCTCAAGCGAGCATACCGTGCCGTAACGTGACGTGACGGGTGTCTCCGCTTCGGCTTTTCCGCGTACATTCGGGGAACTTCGTTGGATGCTTAAAAGTTTGATGACTATACTTTGTTTTCTCCGTAGCAGATATAATACAATAATAATGATTTCTTTTCATCATAATATCACTTTTTATATATTCTTGAATATATCGTTAAAATGCACTAATCACTGCTTCTAAAACAACTTTAGCATTAAATCATATGGCTTCCTTACTGTATTCACGTCTGTTAAGTTCCTCTCATAAACTCAGAGCTCGTAGTTTTGTTCACAATAATTATAGTTAGTATTAAAAGACTAAATTAATTTCACAGATAAAACACTAACTTCTTCGTCGTCTGTGGCTTAGGTTTTTTTTAATTGTAAATAAATAATGCTCAGAGGTCTATCGAAAGTTCTATTTACTTACTTTGTTTAGATTTAAACATGAATAGTTGGCGTCAAATGGTTTTTCTGAAAAATAAATAAACAAGAGTCCGTAGCAATATATATTTCAATATTAGTGACTACTTTTTAATTTCCTGTGGCAGGAAACATCTGTACAGGATCTTTATGAAGTGGCATTGCCAAGAAAAACAACTATGTATTAAATCAACAACTACTTCTTACAGTAAACTTAAACTTAAATTATTTGCTACTACTGGTAGCTTGATTAACTTGGTTGCAACCTCTACAGTGACTTTTTTATGAAACTTTACTGTCCAATACATAGTAGAATTTAAATTTTAAATTTTTAGCAATGCCAACAGGAGAAGTTTTCTTATTATTCACAATCGGTAAATAAATCTAGATGTTAAAATAAAAAATAGCAAACGGAGTATTAAATTAAGCGGTAATTTATTTAATTTTAATCAAAACATATTATTTACATTGTGTTATTTTGACTGAAATTATGATTAATTAGGAGAGAAGCACTTGGATATAAGTTGGGTGGTGGGGGTTGTTGTGAACTATATGTAAAATATAATACAGAGGTCGAAATATACACGCAATATCAGCAAAATTTGTCCATAAATCCCTAATTTTGTTCAAAATGTTTACTTTTATAACATTAATTATATGTATTTTCAAACAAATAGACAGTCAGACAGATAGGCTGTCAGATAATCTATATACATGTATATATATGTAAACACTATATAATGTATATAAAAGCCAAATACCACTCACTGACTCATCACGATTTCTCAAAAACTACTCAACGGATTTGAATGAAATTTGGTATGTAGCTTCCTCTAGGGACCTAAGTGCTCGCTAAGAAATGTATTCAAAAAATTCTAAATTTTAAGGGGGTTTGGGGGGTCAAAGTTACTAAAAATTCCACCAAACGGATTGGAATGAAATTTGGTACGTAGCTTCCTCTAGGGCCCTAGGTGCTCTCTAAGAAAGGTTTTCAAAAAAATTGAAATTTTAGGGTGGTTTGGGGAACCAAAGTTACTAAAAAAAACCACACGTTGGAAGTGATAACTTCTATGACCGATTTATATTTTTATCAGTATTAATGTTAGATGAGAATAAAGGCCAACAAATTACACAAAGTCAATATATCGTCAGAAAATATTACATCATATTTTGAAATTGCATAATTATAATATAATAATATAATAATTATAATATAGTAATATTATTATATTATAATTATAATAAGTATGCGAAAAATAGTGATCATTATAATGTAAGCAGTGACTAATGTAATAATTGAGTGACTAATGATTTTGAGTGAGGTATTCGTGTATGCACTCTACATAGAATTCTAATAATAATTCAATATGTAAGTGCATACACTAATACCTCACTCAAAATCATTAGTCACTAAATAAATAATGCTTACATTATAATGGTCACTATTTATCGCATACTTATTATAATTTATTGATATTATAATAATTATAATAACGTATTATTATATACTATGTACTGCCTATTCCCTCTCCACGCGCTTACTTGTCTATATATACTATGTATCGCCTATTCCCTCTTCACGCTCTGAGTTGTGTCTACGCAAAACGTTTGCGTAACGCGAGATTTCAGAAACGAAGTGTCAAGCGAAAGCGCCCAACGGGCCAATAGAAGTTATCACTTCGAAAACATCGAATGGATTGGGATGAAATTTGATATGTAGCTTTCTCTAGGGCCCGCTCGCTAAGAAAGGTTTTCAAAAAAAATTTAATTTTAGTGGGTTTGTGGGGTCAAAGTTACTAAAAATCCCCATAAGAAATACATATAGTGTAATAAATGGATCGATCTATTTTTTTTTGTTAATATAGGCTACATTTAACTTATATTTGTCAACCCGTGCAAAGCAGGATCGGGCAGCTAGTAAATTTACAAATGCGTGATTAGGTTTTTGTAATGTATGAATAACCATATGATTTTAAGAAAAAGTTTTTTTTTAAATCATAGACAGACACTCCAGTTTTATTTATAAGTATAGATATAGTAGTTTTTTGTACTTGCTTATGAAGGAAGTTTACTATACAGACTTAACTTTTGCTGTTTCACACGATTTTCACAAACATTCTGGTGCTGTAAGTGTATACGAGCTTGTTCAGCAAATGATCACACTTGAACCTAACATAAGATCGCTTCCAGTATATAGATGCTTGAAATTGTAAGTACTCCAAGATCTTTAACAGCATTTCTACAAGTTTGTCATTTGTTCCATCATGCCACATGCTTAATAGCTTTTTTGTCGCAGAACAAACACTCTGCATATTTTGAAGTGATGAATTTCCCCAGAATAAAATTCCAAGGTCGTAGCCAAAAAAACTTTCCGGCGGGGGGGGGGGGGGGGGGGGGGGCAGGACCGAGGATTTTAATTTAAACCCTTTTAACACGTTCACTGCTAAGGACGCACATGTGAGCTTGACACCGAACACTATGAGAAGCGGCCGAGGTACAGTGCATTGCGTGCTTCGCACGCCAACCCCCGAATTGGGAGTATTTGAATACACAGAGCATTGCGTGCTTCGCTCGTCAACCCCCGTATTAGGAGTATTTTCAATACACAGAGCATTGCGTGCTTCGCACGCCAACCCCCGTATTAGGAGTATTTTCAATACACAGTGCATTGCGTGCTTCGCACGCCAACCCCCGTATTAGGAGTATTTTCAATACACAGAGCATTGCGTGCTTCGCACGCCAACCCCCGTATTAGTAGTATTTTCAATACACAGAGCATTGCGTGCTTCGCACGCCAACCCCCGTATTAGGAGTATTTTCAATACACAGAGCATTGCGTGCTTCGCACGAGAACCCCCGTTTGGGAGAATTTTCAACACACAGAGCGTTCCGTGCTTCGCACAACAATTTTAAGCCTATGTGCCTACGTTCAAAAATAAAAGATAACGTAATTTCTACTCATTTAGGCTATAAATATAAAAAATGAAAGGTCAGCTCCTAGCATAGGAAATACGAAATTTGCGTAGCAGTGAACGTGTTAAACACCAATTTCCATGCTTATTTTTGAAATTTTGATATAGTTACCCATGTAAAATATTATAGGATGTAAGGATGTTGAATGATTTTGTTTTGTTAGAGTATAGTATTTTTGTTGAACCTTCATAGTTTTCTTATTTAATATATCAGATCAAGCTCACAACTCACAAGATAGTAAGGCTGTAACCTGCTGCATCCATGTGTATTGTACGTTGTAATATAATCAATCAAATCTAAATATTAGTAATTATAGTATGCATGCAATGCACAATAATGTAAAATATGTTCTTGGATCCTCTGTTGTATTGTCTATTTTATAATTTAACTTGTACTTTTAAACATAGTATTAATTTTTACTCCTAAATTTCGGGGGGGGGGGGTTGACCTCCTAACTCACCCCCAAGCTACTGCCTTGTTAAATTCCACAGTTCATATGTGGATACAGAAGCCTATAGTAGGCTGTTAAAAGAATAAATTGGAGTTTTACAATATTGTTTTAAATTTCGCAGAGGAAATACTAGTGAACTAATTATTTTGAGAACTGATGGTACATTACAGGTTAGCTTGTTATCTATGATTAACCCCAAGAAATTTACTGAATTTACTTCTTCAATTTCTCTTACTCCTATGAAGATACTTCTTCATGTTCTTGTTGGGAAATTTTAGATTTTGCCCCCTCCTCCAATAGTTTGTTGTAGTTATGTCGTTGCCTATAATTTAAGTATACAGGGTGACTAAAAGTCTGGAGACACCTCTGTAACTTTTGAGAGAGTAATTAAAAAAAAAATAAACAAACTCAGGTAACGTTTACTAGCTATAAAGATGTACTTTTTTTACGCATAAGACAACGTTGTTACGATTTCCAAAATGAGAAAGTTTGGGGTAGCTCAAAAATTTGAAATGCAAACCCCTGCCTCGTAACCCCTCATTTTAGAGATATTGGTACAAGAATGCAAATGACGAAAACCAGAGGTCTCTATATTATTCCTATCTACAGTTATTTACGGTTAAAGAAGAAGAATTCAAGTCCTTCTTACTTTTTAGTGAGTGATTGGTGAAGAGCAAATTCCAAGGAACGTTTATTAGGTATTAGGATGTGTTTTTTTATGTATGTGGAAACTTTGCCACCGTTTCAAAAATTGGGAAATATTGGGGTAGCTTAAATTTTTTATACGAAATCCCCTGTCATGTGACCAATCATTTTAAAGGCATTAATATTTAATTAGGATGTAACATAGTTTTTCTTATATTTAAAATCCATAACGCCATAATTCAATAAATAGGCCTACTATTAAATTATGATGTCTTATTTATTTTTAATAAGTATGTAACATAGTTGTTTCCTAATTTTAAATCCCATAACGCCAGTTTTTATTGGTTTGTGTGTGTTGAAACATGTGTTGGTTCAGTCTAGGCCTAACTTAAAATATTTTTTTGTACTAAGCTGGACATCCGAATCAACTGTTTTATCTGTTATTTTATTCAATTGATTGCTATGGTAATGAATGTAAATACATTCAAGAAATATAATGTGTTGGTTTATCAGTCTAGGCCTAACCCAAAATTATGTTTAATTTATTTTACCTGCCTTAACGGCAACATACACATATAATTTATGTTTTTGTGCACATATTTGCACAGTACGTTTTGAATGATATAAGTTTCATTTTTCATTTCTCGTTTTTTTTAGTTTTTCATAATTTTGCCTATTTATTGGGTTTGCTTATAGCTGGTCGTCCACTAAGTCGGTAGCGCGGCGCGGCGCGGAAAACTACCGACCTCGAACAACATTTATTTACGACGAAATAATAACTTTGTTTAGAATCATATTACTTAAAAACTAAACGAGCTAGAACAGCCTAATATGGTTTATTATTTAGAGCAAACATTTGGCAATAAATTGATAATATTGAAAAATTAGAAGAGTAATTTTTCCAAGATAAAGGAAAATTTATTTAAATTCTAACATAGCTCGGAGCGACGCCGTTTTCGAATAAATGAAAAACTGTTGGAGGTCGGTTCCGCGTCGCGCTACCGACCTAGTGGACGAGACCTGGTTCGGAATTTATTGGGTTCGGATAACTTCGACTGTACTCGGCAACATTCGTACCTAACAAACTGTCATATCGCAGCTGATCTGCAACCAGAACATAGTCTTTCTGCACGGATGCAATTCAAAGGTAAGTTAATTTTGTAGATTCATTACTAACAACAAATTATTTGTCCCTCTTCCTTGCAATTTTACCTTTTGCATACCATATTTATACAAAACAAGTATTTCGCCTTTTAGAAAAAACTATGGCAAATATAAATAAGTAATGGTTTGTTTCATACAAAATGTAGAAAATGTTGAAAATGTTATAATTGTGTTGAAAAATTTTTATTTTTAAGAAAAATTAAAACATTTTGCCACAAAGTTATATATTATTAGTTGAATTAATACAACAGTGCAACCAAATCTGTTGTAGATTTCAAAAACATAATGTCTTAAATTCATGTATGTTAATTAAAATCCTTAAACTGTCCATGCTAATTTTTTGCAATGCCAAGCCTTTTCGTTGCGTGTGCAAGCATATTTTCAAGAATTCGACAAATATAGTAATTATTAACCAATCCAAAAGTGTTCCGTAGCTTTTTTGTAGAGAAAAGTTCAAAGAATTCATATATGTCAGTACAAATTTATTGATGTAAAATTTACTAAGTTATTAGCTCAAGGAACAAAAAAAGGTTCAGTAACGGAAGGAAAAGGTTCAACTTTAGGCCTACATAAAAAGTCGTAAAAAATGTTTGTAATTTTCTTTCAAAATGTGCAAAAGTTTGGTAATTTAATTCTAAATAGAACTGTATACAAATATATATCAATTTCAAATTTATTATTTTAAAAACACCACTTTTTATGTTCCTACTACAAGACTGCTAACAAAACTAGGACTAGTAGTAATTTAGTAATAGGCCTTTATGCTTTGCCCAAAAATGAAATATTATTATAACAAAGTACAGAGAATAAATCAAAGAATTGAACTGTATACTAGAAAGTTATTGTTTTGTAAACGTAGTTCACATAGTGTTACTTGAATCACAAACTGTCATAGTCCAAGGGAATACACTGTCAAACCATGACTGAATATCAGGTGACCAAAATGGGGGGGGGGGGAACTACAAAAATGAGATAACAATCCAGTGATAATAGCATTCAGTTATTTTGTGCATTTAATATAAATTTAGAATTAAGGTAAGTCTTTAGCTTTCTTAACAATGAAATGTATTGTACTTAATAAGATGTTTTCAACTTTGACTGGCCGCCTTTTCCGATAGGGTTAAGATAGCGACCTCTAATTTGTGCCATACTTTTTCATTTATCAAGCCCTTTAAAATGAGTTACCACTTGAAGGGGGTTTGTATTTAACATTTTTTAATTACCCTCTCAACCCCCCATTTTGGGGGAAGGGTGAAATGGTCGGTTACAAAGAAATTCATCTCCCTTTGTCATATAGAGATATCCCGAAACTCGTTTATTTATTTCTACTTGTTCCAAAGATAAGTGGGAACATTTTGGACACCCGGTATAATTTATTAAAAAAACATATACATGTCTAAAAAAAGCATGGGGCTCACTCTTAAAAATTTGCATAAATAAGAGCCCTACGTTTTTTTATACATGTATATGGAATTTTATTTTAAACTAGGGGAGACCCCTGCATGCTCCGCACGCCAACCCCCAATGGAACTTTTTAAAAACATATGTTATATTTTATTTATAATAAAGGTGTAGGATTAATAATAACCTCAAAACTAAGATGGTAAATAATGTTAAATGTTCAAATCAAATTATTTCGTATATTTTATAGCACTAGTTATAATTATTTAATAATTGTTTGGAACAGATTGGAATGAAATTTGGTATGTAGCTTCCTCTAGGGCCATAGGTGCTATCTACGAAAGGTTTATAAAAAATTAGAAATTTTATAGTGGGGTTTGGGGGGGGGGGGGGGGAAATTTACTAAATCACGATTTCTCCAAAACCACCGAACGGATTGGAATGAAATTTGTTATGTACCTTCCTCTTTGGCCGGTGCTCACTAAGAAAGGTTTTCAAAAAATTCTAAATTTTAGGGGAGGTTTGGGGGTCAAAGTTACTAAAAAAAACAAACACAGAACGGATTGGAATGAAATTTGGTATGTAGCTTCCTCTAAGGCCCTAGGTGCTCGCTAATAAAGGGTTTAAAAAAATTCAAAATATTAGGGGTGTTTGGGGCGGTCAAACTTACTAAAAATCTCCATAAGAAATACATAGTGACATAGTGTAATATATTTACTGACATAATATATTTTTTGTTAATATACATTTAACTTTGATTTGTCTATCCGTGCAAAGCCGGATCGGGCCAGCTAGTTACCGTATATTACCAATAAATAGGCCTACTATTAAATCGTAATATC
>JAGFPH010001249.1:135198-171710 GCA_018207615.1 Philaenus spumarius | reverse complement strand
ATATTATAATCATACTGTTATCGGCAAAATACTGTGACTAAACAGTTTAGGTAAGTCCTCTAGTTTTTTTTTATTCTAATTATATAATGCGAAGAAACGTAAATAGTATGTATACACTTAAGCATTCATATGCTTTCCAACAATCGCTTATGATTTTTGTACCTGGCAGAATTCTTTCTTTTATAATCGCTAGAAGAGTCTCTTTGTCTCTCTTCTATACAGGAATCTCTCTCTCTCCCCCTCCCCCTATCGCGCCCACCCAAACCGATGGCAAAACTCTGCAGTATGAGGAATTCGCGGATGGGGACCCTTTCTACCTGATACCCGTTGGCAAAACTCCTACACTCAAAAAGTGCAAGTAAAATTATAAAATGGACAACACAACAGAGGATACAACAACATATTTTACATCATCATGCAAACTAATACTTGGATTTGCTTTGTTAAACTACAACGTACAATACACATGGATGGAGTAGGTTGCCTTACTCTCTTGTGAGGTTGATCTGATCTGTTAAATAAGAAAACAACAAAGGTTCAAAAAAAATACTTAAACAAAATACGCAATGCATTGTGTATTGAAAATACTCCTAATACGGGGGTTGGCGTGCAAAGCACGCAATGCACTGTGCGTCGGCCGCTTCTCATAGTGTTCACTGTCAAGCTCACATGTGTGTCCGACGCATAGTGCATTGCGTGCTTCGCACGCTAACCCCCATGTTATGGGAGTATTTTCAATACAAAGTGCATTGCGTGCTTCGCACGTCAACCCCCATATTGGGAGTATTTTCAATACACAATGCATTGCGTGCTTCGCACGCCAATTTTATACCTATGCGCGCTATGGACCTCAATGAAATTGTAAAATCATTTTCAACACGAAAGGCAAGAAAAGTAAACGTTAAGTTCCAAGTGAAATAAATACCTGACACGAAGAAAAGCACTAAAACCGTACAATACGAACTAATGGACTTGTTATAGAACAATAGACTTAAATTAATTTATTAATAGACTTGTTTGATTTCAGTTGAATTGTAAGTTTATTTCTGTAATTGATTGTTGTGAGTTGAGTTCATTTCGATTCTTTAATTTATCTTGTTTCTATATTGCCACTATTAAACATATTGCAAATGATTGATTTAGCTCATTTTACCTTTATATTAGGGTGGCCAAATCATTTCTGAAGAAAACCGGAACAAAACCAGCCGTGTACCAAAGGACCCCCCCCCCCCCCCCAAAGGACACAGGTTTCTAAAATATATAATACTAGCTGGCCCTATCCGGCTTTGCACGAATAGACAAATCAAAGTTAAATGTATGTTAACAAAAAATATATATCAATAAATATATTATACTATGCATTTCTTAATTCCAATCCGTTCGGTAGTTTTGGAGAAATCGTGATTTAGTACATTTGACCCAACTAAAGCCCCCCTAAGATTTCGAATTAAAAAAAATCCTTTCTTAGCCAGCACCTAAGGCCCTAGATGAAGCTACATACCAAATTTCATTCCAATCCGTTCGGTAGTTTTGGAGAAATCGTGATTTAGTACATTTGACCCAACTAAAGCCCCCCTAAGATTTCGAATTTAAAAAAATCCTTTCTTAGCCAGCACCTACGGCCCAAGCTACATTGAAGCTACATACCAAATTTCATTCCAATCCGTTCGGTAGTTTATGAGACATCGTGATTTAGTAACTTTGACCCCCCCCCCCAAACCCCCTCTATGATTTCTTAGTGAGCACCTACAGGCCTAGAGGAAGTTACATACCAAATTTCGTTCCAATCCGTTCAGTAGTTTTTGAGATTTCGTGATGAGTCAGTGAGTGAGTGAGTGGTATTTCGCTTTTATATATATAGATTTGTGTTTTTATAGAAATTTTGTTTTGTTAATACATTTTGTTAGCCTAATTATAGCCTATCTATATAATCAAAATGAATTGCTGTTCCTTTGTGAGCGCATCATTTGAGAACGGCTGGACCAATTTGGCTATTTTTTGTTTTAAAATGTTCGTAATAGTCCGACCTAAGTTTTTATATAAAGAAAAATTCGAAAAATTTCAAATTTGGAAAAAATTAAACAGCTTCTTTTGTATGGACTCAAAGACCATACCGCACAAAAACAGTTGTTCGTAAAAAAAGCTTAACAACACGTCATGTTTGTTTACATTCATTACCATAGCAACTATATTTAGCATTTATAATCAGTTTATTATTTTTCAAAACCAACAGCTTTTTTATGTTAGATTGACCAACTTAAAGCAAACAAAAGCAAAAATCAACGAAAATGATTACTATATTTTAATTCAATTCAAACATTGGTTGTTACATACCGTACTACATATAAAACAACTGATTTTTATCAAAAACTGAACATAATTTTAGGTTATTCCTACAATGAACCAAAACACGTTTATTTGCAACCAATTTGGCTAGTTTAGAATCAGTTTTCTTACAATAATTCTTCACAACTATTACATTTTTTAGATTAGGTAAAAGCAAACAAAAGGTTTACTGTATCATCTACAAAGTTTTACAAACTACAAATATAAATTTGTGTAGTATATTCTTAAGTGGCATAAAAATCATTTTGCAATTCGATTACTTAAGGGTCGGCTCTAGCTGTCGGCCATGTTGGCTGACACTCCATAAGACCAATGTTAAATTAAAATCCAAATTTTTCCTTTATTTTTGATAGGAAAATTATAAACGATATGTCATTTTAAAGCTATGGTCAATATGCATGCAAATGGCTTTTTTAAAATTAAGAAAAATATTTTGTTTAATATTTATTAACACTTTAAAACATTGATTTTTAATATGTTTTTATGTTGTCACTATTAATTATAGCGAAAAACTACCAAGCCATTCGCCTAAAGAATTTCGTCCCCAAGATTTTGGTATTTTTTAAAACGCTATTTGAACAATTGCGGGTTTTAAATGGATTTAGGCTGAGCAATGTCCGTGTAACCTACCGCCGCTATAGGGTGATTTTAAATATTTTTTACGTTGTAACTATTAATTATAGCGAAAAATTACCAAGCCATTCGGATGAAGAATTTTGTCCCCAAGAGTGTGGTATTTAAAAAAAAACGCTATTTGAATAATTGCGGGTTTTAAATGGATTTAGGAAGAGCAATGTCCACGTAACCTACCGCCGCTATAGGGAGTCACAGGTTGCTTTCTGTTTTACTAGAGCCGACCCTTAATTCAATATAATGAAATGGAATAACTACCCTTTAAAATCAAGCAATAGCGAAGCATTGCTGGATCCACTAGTTATTGATAAAAACGAGAAACACAAAATGTGCCTACTATGACTTACTTGGGTTTCTGATTAATTAATAATATTTAATTTATATTATTTTAAAAAATATTATAGTTTTTTTTTAGAAATATTATAACCATATAATTTCTAATAAAATTTAGTTACATAAGCTTTAAATATTACTTAGTGTTTGTAGATGGGGTTGATTGTTCTTGGAGAAATTGAAATTATGTTTTTGTTCTTTGAGGCGTAGTTACAAAATTCTACACAGTCGGTTTTGTAGTTTACAGGATTTTAAACCACAAAAGTTGGTTGGTGTTCTGTTTTTTTTTTTGTCGCTGATTACAAAAATCGGAGTCATGCGGCTTTAAAATCCCGGCGTCACCCCTAAAAATGCAAAAAAAACACACTTTTTAGGAGTTTTTTCACTACAACGTTTATGACACCTCCAAAATAATGTTATGGAATGCACAAATTATGATTAAAATTTAGAAATTTAGTAGCTCCATAGAAACCGACCAATAAATGCACCACAAGGGTTTGCCGTAGAGGGGTGAAACCACCCCTAATTTGACGAAAAATTAGGAAATGAAGGAGCGTTTCCTCTACTTTTTGATGCGAGGTGAAATGAACGGGGTCGTGAGATTATCTGAAGTAGTTTTCAACCCCTTGGGGGTGCAAACTATCCCCAAATTGAGTTCAAGTTCAGGGAAAGCAGATAAAAATGAGCTGAAATGAAAGCCTATTTTATTTCTCGTTATTTCTGATGAACATCTTTGGAGAGAAATAGTAGAACATTTGTTCACCCCCTTAGAGGGTGAAAGCACCCCTAAGTGTATAAGAAATCGAAAAGTCCCGGAAAAATTGTCTTTTAACTTTTTGATGAAGTGGAGGAGATCTCAAAATTGATTCGCATACTTTCAACACCATCGGGGGGTGAGAACCGCCCCTAAATTGCAATCAAATACAGGAAAAACTGAGGAAATGAGTGTGAATGCATACTCTTTGTTGTTTGGAATACTTTTCTAGTATACCTTTTTAGCTTTGAGAAAAAACGTTTGCACCCTCTTAAAGGGATGGATCAGTCCTAAATGTGTGCGAAATTGAAAACCAAGGTTAGAAATGAACACTCCCCTGTTAGAATTGAATATATCGTTTAAAATATTTTTAATGAAAAAGTAAAATTATGGTGTAAAATTACAGTAATACTTATTAACTAATTATACACTATTAATACTTGTTAATCTAATTATACGAATGTATCATATTAAATTTGCTCCATTCTTGGTCTCTTAGGAGATGTCACGGGGCCCTCCTTATCATAGCTCATATAATTTCGCCCTTCTCCGGAGTAGTTTGCACCCCCAAGGGGTTGAAAACTACTTCAGATAATCTCAAGACCCCGTTCATTTCACCTCGCATCAAAAAGTAGAGGAAACTCTCCTTCATTTACTAATTTTTCGTCAAGTTAGGGGTGGTTTCACCCCTCTACGGCAAACCCTTGTGGTGCCGAATGGTCGGTTTCTATGGAGCTACTAAATTTCTAAATTTTAATCATAATTTGTGCATTCTATAGCATTGTTTTGGAGGTGTCATAAACGTTGTTGTGAAAAAACTCCTAAAAAGGGTGTTTTTTTTGCATTTTTAGGGGTGACGCCGGGATTTTAAAGCCACGGGATCCCGATTTTCGTAATCAGCGACCAAAAAAAACAGAACACCAACCAACTTTTGTGGTTTAAAATCCTGTAAACTACAAAACCGACTGTGTAGAATTTTGTAACTACGCCTCAAAAAAGTAGCGGTATCTGCTTGAAATTTGTTGTGCACACTTATCAAACCTACCCAGATTACTGGAAACTCAAATATAGTTTTAAAAATAAAAATAACCTTTTTAAAAAAATATATATGGGATTTAAAAAAATTAAAAACAGGTTTTTTTTAATCGCATTTTTTTTAAATTAGTAAAAAAATAATTTTATAGTTTCCACATATGTAAAAAGGCATATATTTTCAGGGGAATAAAACAGAAAATTATGATATCTTTATTAGTTGCTGAGAAAAAGGGTCATATGATAACATGGTGGAAGATAGAGCGCTGTGACCCTCTTAATAATATAACAGCTGATTTCACCCATCCTATGTATGCGCAAACAAAACCTAGCGTAGATTATACTTTGGGATTATATTTACAACTTCAATCAATAATATAGCCTATAATATTAATAACTTCTAAATCATTTGATCTATCAATATGAAATAAAAGGCAATTAACAACAATATTTTTATCTTTCTTTAAATATATATAATAATATACATAAAGACAAAAGCTTAACAAATATTCCTACAGTTTTATATTCCTTATAATTGTGTACATTTATCGAGTAAAAAATCCCCTTCAGCATAATTAGGTAGGCCTAGATAAAGTCTGTTGTTTTTAAATAGTATTTGTTTATGTATTTCTAATGTGTATCTAATTAGTCTGCCTGAGATTTTTTACGGGAGCTTACTAGTAACATATAACGTTGTTAGTACTTGTTTTAAACTAAAATTGAATAGTATAAAATTATAGTTTATTCAGTGCAAGCTACTTTTTTAAATTATAAACTTTCTTTTTTTATTTTAACATTCAAATCCCACCATCTTGTGTTTGAAAAAACACATCATACCTTTTTTAACGGTAAATCGTAAATGATATGGAGTTTATGTCGGACAAAAAACATGTTCTCCTTTACAAAAGTATAAAACACGAGATTAGCCTGGAATCAAAAAATACTTCAGTTTTTTCCAAAACTCTGTTATGTTTATATCCTTCAAAATGTATCATTAAAAATGTCAACTTTATTTGCCTTCTGTGAATTTTGTGTAAAGTTAACGTATTTCGCTATATTCGAGGTTAAAAAGTTTAGCCCAAGTAATATTAGCTAAACATTTGTCCCGTGGTTTGACTTGTGACGTAGTCAGTCGTGACAGCAAGAACCTCTCACTGATGCATTCTATACGAATCTGTATATATATTACCTGCAGATATTTCTTGCTGTGTGCTTTATTATCAAATCAAATACAATAAATTATTAAATTTTGAAAAGGTTTGGCTCGGTCCGAGCTGAACCTAACAAACAAGACTTATTGCTTTATAATACTAGAGAATATTAAAAGCTTGGAATGAGGGATGAGCATCGATAGTTAAACATCTATGTAACAATTATATCGACCTGAAAACATCAATGTATATTTAAAAAAGTAATAGCTTCAGAAAACTTATTAACCTTTTTTTTAGTTACAAGAAGGTCGATTTCCATTGCTTCTTAGTTTTGAGTTATAAGACAAACACCTTACCGAATAACATTACCTATAGCCTATACTTTGTAAATTTCTGAAAAAGAGAGTTAGTTACTGGATAATCTATATATATATATAAGCGAAATACCACTCACTCACTGACTCACTCATCACGATTTCTCAAAAACTACCGAACGGATTGAAATGAAATTTGGTATGTAGCTTCCTATAGGGCCATAGGTGCTCACTAAGAAAGGGTTTGAGAAAATTCGAAAATTAGGTAGGCCTAGATAAAGTGAGTTGTTTTTCGTATAAATGATGTATTTCTGATGTATATCTAATTAATCCGCCTGTGATTTTTCACGGGGATTTACTAGTATAACCATAAAATACAATAGTGAACTTGAACATTCAATGAATAACATTGTCCATACATACTCTTTAACATACCGTACCGGTCATAAACTCCAGAATGTAATAAATAGAAATAGATCCAGAACCACTACAGATGAGTTTGATGAAGGAGGAGTATACCAACTCTCATGTAATGACTGCAATAAATTATATATAGGACAGACAGGTAGAAGTTTCAAAGGCTTGAAATAAAATAAATAACTAGTTTTGAGCTTCCCGAGTTTGATAATCTATGGGATCTTTTTCAAAAGACCACAGAGATGGAATACCATTCAGTGAGATTTTCAATGATTTTCGAGTTTGATACCCTAGGGAATGTTTTTTTTGCAAAAATCCGTCTCAGTATTTAGCTTATTGGAAGGTGAAACCGCGAAATTATGGGAGAAAGCCTGTGCCTTTTTAGGCGCCATTTATTTTATAGAGCAATCATGAGTAGTCAGCATACATTTTTTAACAGGGTCAGAACTGGAACTTTTTTGGGGCTTTCCAAATTTTAAAAGTTTTCCGGTGAAGGTCAAACAATTTCACCGGATCTCTTTATTTGCCAGGAGGAGGGAAGGCCTACTGCTTAATCCCTATACCGCCGATCTAGCCCTCCTAGAAAATATCATACGGGCGCCCATGTCAAGGCCGTAGCCAGGAAAACCTTTCGGGGGGGGGGGGGGGGGGGGCAGGTCAGGACCGGGGATTTGATTTTAAACCCTTTTAACACGTTCACTGATGACAAGGCGGCCGACGCACAGTGCATTGCACGCCAACCGCCGAATTGGGAGTATTTTCAATACACAATGAATTGCGAGTTTTGTTAGAGTAAAGTATTTTTGTTGAACCTTCGTAGTTTTCGTATTTAATAGATCAGATCAAGGTCACAAGAGAGTAAGGCAGTAACCTACTGCATCCATGTGTATTGTACAGTACGATTTTTTTAAACGTGCCCTCGGCTCGGCTAGCGCTCGGTGGGCTAGCGGTGTAGTGGGGAGGGATTGTAAAGGCAGTTCCACAAACTTCGAATAAACAAAACTGATTGAATAATTATTCGAATAAAATTATTGAAATAAAAATACTTGAATGAGTCATAGACTACTTGTCTCTTGTTCGAGTATTCGAATAATAATACTGTGGTGTGGTTAAGGTAAATGCCAGACACCAAGTAGGCCTACTTCCCCCCAGGCAGGAAGTTTTCCCCGGAATCTATCTCCAGACATCCGTACCGAGCAAACCGTAAGTCAAACGAAAAAATGTTTCAAATAAAATATTTAATTTGGACCTTTATCTAAAACTTTCTCGCGAACACTTTGTCTCTGACCAACAAACAAAAAACTTTCCAGCGGTGTGAAAATTTCATGTCATTATTAAAGTACATTGTTGTAATATTGATTTTTAAAATATGAAATAGGTTTTGTAATGGATTTTCTTTTACATCATACGAATCGTATGGTTCTTATCTGCGTATCCGTGAAAGTTTCATAATTTTACATCGCTGCTAAAGTGTATTAAATGTCAGTGTTATGGAAGCTCGTTTTTCGCTGTTTCACGCCACTCGGCTCAGTTTTCGTGGAGAAAACTAAAGTAGACAAGAGCGATTTCTAACGTTATCATTCAGGTTAGTACAATTTGGCCGAGGGCGCGGTTAAAAAAATCGTACTGTACGTTGTAGTTTAACCTAGCAAATCTAAATATCAGTATGCATGCATTGCACAATGATGTAAAATATGTTGCTGGATCCTCTGTTGTGTTGTCTATTTTATAATTTAACTTGCACTTTTTAAAACCTAGTATTAATTTTTACTGCTAAATTTTGGGATTTTGGGGATATGGCTACGGCCTTGCTAGAAGATATCATACGGGCGCCCATGTTACAACATTCTTTCTTCGGTGTTTAGATTTTTTTAAATGCTCTAGTCATTACGAATAGTTCTCAACCTGCACTTGTGCGTCATTTTTTATCGCTTCAGCAGTCGACAAGTGATTCATCTACACTACAAAACAATGATAGGCTCGTCATCTCGTATTGGACAAGGTCTTATCGCGATTACTCAGCACATAACTCGATCTGCGTCAAAATCAAACACTACGGGCTTTGTAAATACATACAAACACGGCTTTAGTACTGTATTCCAAATAAGGTTTTTTAATTGTAATAAGTTGAAATATATTTTGATTATAATGTTTCGTTCTTTACGCAGGGCCGCCGAGAGGGTTAGCTGGGGCAAATTTAATTCTTGAGGCCCAACGACTCGAAGCTAAGTGTTGGGGTGGGGGTGGGGGGGGGGTAATAATTAATACTAAAAAAAAATGAAAATAATGTAGTAACTAAGTAGACAGTAGTTTTTTTTATGCGGAAAACCCTGAGTGGTTATCATCGCCTCGTAGACAGTAGTAATACATAATAATATTAGAAATTAATGAAAATAATTACGTATATTGAAAAATAATATCATCATTTGGCTTCAGGGTGCTTATGGGTAGGAGCACTGGTGGTGCGTTATTGAATTTTCTTTCTGACATTTATGAAAATATGAATAGGGGAAGGAGTGTTGGAGGTATGTTTTTGGATCTCAGGAAGGCGTTTGACACTGCAGATCACTCTGTTCTTCTCTCCAAATTACATAGATATGTAATAAGAGGAGTGGTGTACGAGCGGTTCAGGAGTTATTTGCTTGGTCGAATGCAATGCGTTAAAATTGATGGCAGTTTTAGTACCAGTAAGTGGTTAATTTCGGGGTTCCGCAGGGTTCTGTTTTAGGTGCTATGCTTTTTATAATATATGTTAATGGCTTATGCAATGCTCGCTTTAAGGGTAAAGTTACCACATATGCAGACGACACAGCTTTGTCTCATTGTGGTGAGTCTTATGAAGAAATTAGAATTTCAATGGAACACGATTTAAAATCTTTGCAACTGTGGTTTAAAAAAAAACATGTTTTTAAATGTTTCCAAGAGCAGCTATATACTTTTTAATCTATTTGGGAGAGGATCTTTAGATACATCTGTGAAATATCATAACACGAGATGTGGTTCAA
Source organism: Philaenus spumarius (assembly GCA_018207615.1). Classification (NCBI taxonomy): domain Eukaryota; kingdom Metazoa; phylum Arthropoda; class Insecta; order Hemiptera; family Aphrophoridae; genus Philaenus; species Philaenus spumarius. The sequence continues at coordinate 161,725 of JAGFPH010001249.1, read as the reverse complement.
TAAATTAATGTAAGAATGATTGTGATTGTGATATTATCAAGCATGTTGAATCCATAAAGTACTTAGGTTTGTTTATAGATCAGAGGTTAAACTGGAAAATGCATGTTGATAAATTGAAACAAGAGTTATTTGTCAGTCTTCGTAGTTTCTATATTTTGAGAAATGTGTGTCCTTTATGGATTACTAAAAAAATTTACCATTTTAGTGGAGCCCAGAGTTCAGTATGGTATTGAATGTTGGGGCGGCATTTACTTTCAAAATATTAGGCCAATAGTTATACAACAGAAACACCTCATAAGATACATATTAAAAGTCCCTAGAAATTCACACTCTTTGCCATCGTTTAGGCAGTTAAAACTTCTTCCTTTCAGACATTCATATATTTTCAAAGTATTAAAATTATTTTATGTTAGAAGTGGGCAGAACTTATCTGATGAGAATGTATACCGTCAAAGACTGCGGTCTAAATATGATAGAGATTCGCCTCGTCCGTTCAAAGAAGCTTTTGTGAAATTCTATTTGCATTCTGCACCAAATATTTTTTATAGGATTCCCACATTTTTAAAGGACATAAAATCTAAGACAAAATGCAACTAAAAACCTGGTTATTTTCTCTGGATGATGTGGAGTATTTTTTTAAGTGCTTGTTTGATGTTGGTAAATCTGTGGCATTCGTTGAGTCTTGCTGCTGGTGTTAGTTTTTTTAGTTATTAGGATAATGTTATATCAATATAGGCTGCACTGTAAAAAATTCGCGAAAATTTTTGAATTTTATTGTATATTTCTTTTTCTAAATCATAATGCATTTCATAAATTCCACCTTTTAATCTTATGTATATCACTTCATTCTTTTAAATTATAGTCATTGTTAGCACATTAAGAGCTTGCTTTAGTTATTTGGTTGGAGAGCCCGAAACAGGCTGAGCCTATAGGGTTTCCTAAATTTTTTGTAGAGATTATTGTATAATTTATTTTTAGTTTTAGTTTTGTAAGTTTAATTTAATTGTGTAATTCAAATGTTGATAGATACTGTATTATATGTCCTGTAGTATAATGTACTTTATCTCTGTTAAAAAAAAGATTTTTCTTTCTTAAAAAAAGGAAACTGTTAATTAAGCAATATGCCTTTACGACCTTCAAGCTTGATTTAATTAATTTATAAAGGTACTATATTCTTTATTTGCTTTTACTTATACTTCATATGGTTCCTAATGAAAGGCGCCATTTATTAACAATCTGTTTAACTAGCATGACAACTGTTAGTTTGATTGTTTACATTCCATATGCAAGTGTTATAAACTGTTATTTATAAACCAATATAAATAAATAAACGTAATTAACTGAACTAAATCAACGAATAAAATCAGGTAAGTACTCCTAACTTGTGAAATATTCCCACGGATCAGCTGGTATTTTTGATTTGTATTTACTCTTTAAAATTAAGCGAAACGCTGCAGTACTGCCAACCACGCACATTTAATACCGCACAAAACCAAATCCGCCCGGGTAACTTAAAAATCCCGCTTTATAATTTCACTTAATTATTTTTCCTTTCGTAGAAAAATTTTTATTTTAAACCCAGTTACGTATATCAAGTTATTGTGGGTTTCATACGAATATTTTTAAACTACCTTAATGCATTATTGAAACACAAGTGAATTGACTAAATCATCATAATCATTGTTTTCAATTTTTGAATTATTTTAAATCCAGGGGCCCCTTGACGTTGGGGGCTTTGGGCAATGTGCATCTTTTGCCCCTCCACCCTCTCGGCGGCCCAGTTTTTACGTAGTAATTTCGGCTACCAATCCAGGAAATATTTTAGAATATGGTTGTAGTTTTTGAGAAGATATACAACTTTATTCCTTTAAAGTACAGGTGCATAGGCTAAGCAAGAAATTTATCATTTTACGAAAATAACATATTTTATAACATTGTTCATTTTTATCCTTATTTTTTTCAAGTTATTCTTTTTTTATTTATTTAGGATACTAAGGGACAATACCGTTTTCAGGAAAATCACGATTGAGTGGTGACCTATACATATCTAATGTAAGCAAGGGCGCCCATATGATATTTTCTGGGGAGGGGGCTACGTCGGAAAGGCCGTAGCCAGGAAAACTTTTCGGGGGGAGGGGGTCAAGTCAAAGCGGCCGACGCAGGGTGAGCCAACCCTTGTATTGGGAGTATTTTCAATACACAGTGCATTGCGTGCTTCGCACGCCAACTCCCATATTGGGAGTATTTTCAATGCACAATACATTGAGTGCTTCGCACGCCAAACCCCGTATTGGCAGAATTTTCAATTCACAGAGCATTGAGTGCTTCGCACGCCAACTAATCCTAGGCTATGTGCTATGGACACGCGTGTGCGTCCGTTTTAAAATATTAGTGATTATTACGTAGGAAGGTTCAAAAATAAAAAATAAAGTAATTTCTACGCATTCTATAAATATAAAAACCGAAAAGTCAGCTCCTAGCATAGGAAATACGAAATTTGCGTAGCAGTGAACGTGTTAAACACCATGTCCATGATTGATTTTAAAATTTTGATATAGTTACCCATTTAAAATATTGTAGGATGTAAGAATGATGAATGATTTTTGTTTTGTTAGAGTAAAGTATTTTTGTTGAACCTTCATAGTTTTCTTATTTTAGATAAGATCAAGCTCACAAGAGAGTAAGGCTGTGACCTACTGCATCCATGTGTATTGTACGTTGTAGTTTAATCAAGCAAATCTAAATATTAGTAAAACATGATGTAAAATTTGTTGCTGGATCACCTGTTGTGCTGTCCATTTTATAATTTAACTTGCACTTTTTAAACCTAGTATTAATTTTTACTGCTAAATTTGGGGGGGGGGGGTGGCCCCCTAACCGTCCTGGCTACGGCCTTGTACGCCGGGGTATGGGGATTAAGTAGTACCCTCCCCTCCTTCGGCAAAAGGGGTCCAGGGAAATTTTTGTATTCCCACAGAAAACTTTTAAAATTTTGGAAGCCAATTTGTACCTCTACACCGTCAATGAATACACTAAGCTGTAACAAGCCTAGATGGCGAAATAAGTAGTGACCGAGCAGCTCATGCTTGAACTCTTGTAAAAAATAAAATAAGTATATGTAAAATCGAACAGCGCATAATATTTAAAACATATTTTAGTGCTAATCTCTTACATGAAAAATGCCTGACTATAATTAATAAAATACACATTTTCCTTTCCCTGGGGGGGAGAAGGGGGAGGGGGAGACACGACCGACACCAATTATGCGAATTGCGGCGTGCGTTTTAATTTCCCCATTCATATTTAAATAATCAATAACCAACATTTCAACCAAATTTTGATATTAAGGTGACAATATAATACGTAACACCAGATGTGTGACTTATAATGCTGTAAGCCTTTTGTTCGCATTTACCTAATCTAAAAAAAACTGTTAGCTGTGAAGAATAATGACCCGATTCTAAATTTGCCAAATCGGTTGCAAATAAACGTGTTTCGGTTCATTGTAGGCCTAACCTAAAATTAAATCAGCTGTTTTATCTATATAAATAAAAATGCGTAAATGTTAGTTTGTTCGAAATCTAAAATCTACGAAAGTTCTTCACCTATTGTTTTGAAATTTCCGCACAACGTCGCATTCAAATACAAGCGTGTTTTATATACTTTTTGAAACACTGCGCAATCTGTGTACCTAAATACAACACAAACTATACATATTTTACAGCAATGGCATCGCCATATACTAAATAATAATTAAATATGTTTAGTGTTGGCGCAGTAATCAGCTGTTTGCTCTAATATTTCCATTAACAGCTGATTTTAAACTTTAAAACAGTAATTTTATTCATAACTTTAGTTAGTTTTTTAAATGGCGCCATCTATTGGACGTTAAAACAACACACACTAGGGCCTATACTAAATAGGCTATTTGACTGCAACGGGATCGACGTTATAAATAATAAAATGAAATAAATACAGGAAATTACTATAAGTATTTCACCTGGTTGTTAGTCCGTCTTGTTACTTCTTTCAGTTGTCCTACTTACGACTCGTTTCGAGACCGTAATCTCACTATCAAGTATATAATATACTAGCTGCCCGATCCGGCTTTGCACGGATAGACCACGGTAACTAGAACTACACGGTATGTGTCACGAGACAGTTGCGCAGTAACTCTGAGCTTAGATGACGTCACTGCCACCGTCTCATGCTTCCCGCCTAGCAGAAGCAGATTGACTTACACGAACTATTTACGCAAACAACGATTTGCTGGGTTAGTTATGTGTAATTTTTACACAAATGTGTCGTTTTAATTTATAGTTTTTACTAATTTTGACTTTCACTTAATTTCATTGACAATGTTGCGAGCACCTACAGCCTAAAAGGAAGCTACGTACCAAATATCATTCCAATTCGTTCTTATAGGGATTTTTAGTAACTTTGACCCCCCCCCCCAAACCGCCCTAAAATTTCGAATTTCATTTAAACCTTTCTTAGCGAGGGTTTAAATTAGCTGGGGGTCGTAGAAAAGATATTTGAATCACTTTGTAACATCCGCGTTAATTTAGGATGTAACAAACTGGTTCAAATAGAGTTTGTAATTTTAAATGTATAGGCCTAATTAGTATAAGATATTGTTTAGTATTTAAATATGCAATTATATATCAAAATAAAGCTACGAATGTGATATTTTAATGGCATTTAGTTTAATTCAGACTGTTTGTTTAGTTTTCAATATAATATGTTTAAACTCGTGTATGTTTATGGTTATGCATGGTGTCAAATAATTTGTTTGTTATTATTATTATTGATAGCGAAAATATATTTTGAAAAGTATTAAAAAATTCATAGTTATGATATATTTTATATAAACAATATTTTAAACAGCATACCTCTAAATAGGCCTATATAGATAGGCATTTAATAACCAATGTTTGAGTTGAATTATAATTCTGTAAGCATTTTTCGTTGATTTTTCCTTGTGTTTGTTTATAGTTTTTCAATCTAACCTTAAAAAGCTGTTAGTTTTGAAGAGTATTAAAGTGATTATAAATTTGCTAAGTAATGTTGCTATGGTAATGATTGTAAACAAACATAACGTGTTGCTAAGCTTTTTATACGAACAGCTGTTTTTTTAAGCTATGGTTTTGAGTTCATACAGTAAAGGCGGTTGAGTTTCTTCCAAATTTGAAACTTTTTCGGGAAACTCTTCAAATGTTTCTTTACGTATAAACCTTCTATGAACTACTGCAAACATTTTAAGACCAAAATTAGCCAAATCGGTCCAGCCGTTCTTGAGTTTTAGACTAACGAACAGCACTTCATTTTTATATATATAGGTAACTATGAATTTACTGTCGATAAAAAAGGTTTTACTATAAAAAAATTGCACCTCTAGATTCCCTAGAGTGTATATGTAATCCCATGAAAGATTGTATATTTTCTGTTCACCCAATAGTCGTGTAGGGTGATGTTTTTAAGAAGCTTGTCACTGGCGAAATCGAATCGCTGTAGAGATGCCGGGCGCTTCGGTGGCAGTAACGTCATAGCCACCAACGACCTGCGCGTGACACATACCGTCGGGATAGACAAATAAAAGTTAAATGTATAGAAGATTCATTTTCTTTTGGTATCCAAGTCAACGTACAATTAAGGTTTACTTACTTTTTTATTTTTCCGTCACGTGACTTCTTTCTTCTTTCATATTACGCGTTTCGGAGATTCACTCCATCTTCAGATACGTAGTCACTCTTACGAGGTCGTCAAACATATAAACAAACACATAAAACACAAACACTGAAAACACATTAAATTATTAGCGTGGGATGCATCCCGTACGGTGGTCCAAGGATTATAGTACTTAGTTATTTTCGTGATATTACTACTGTTATTTCATTGTTTTTCTTGCTTTTTTGTATGGTTTTTCCTAGTTTATGATTGAATTATTAAGTTTAGTAGTTCAGTTGTAATTTAGTATTAACTTAATGAAAACTGAAATTACAGTCTATAGATAACTGGCCCTTTTAGTGGTTTTGACAGTATTAAATACAAGTATTAAGAAGACAAAATGTAAATAGTGATGTAAACCTAAAATAAAGTTTGTACGCAATTATTTTTCATTGTACTGTAAGTCCTGTATATTAATTAGAGATCCTGTAAGTCCAGTATATTAATTAGAGATCCTGTAAGTCCTGTATATTAATTAGAGATCCTGTAAGTCCTGTATATTAATTAGTGATCCTGTAAGTCCTGTATATTGATTAGAGATCCTGTAAGTCCTGTATATTGATTAGAGATCCTGTAAGTCTATATGATTGTATTTATTATCTTCACTCCTTTCATTAACCTTCTTTCTGGCAAAGAGTAGCCTACATGGAGTAGGCCCTACTCTTTTAGCAATAATAAAAAAACTTTGTAGCCTACATCTAAACTAATATTTAATAAGTTATATTATATATCATTGTACTCAGGAGATTCTTCAGATTTATTTGGTACATGGTTTATTACATTACTACTTTTATCTCTTGTCACTGTAGGCTAATGTCAATTGCTTGAGTGCGTGAAAACTAATTATAACTAGGCCTACCTACTTCTTTCTGTAATAGCCTACTTACAAAATAATGTGGTAGTCCTAATATATTTTTGTTTATAATAAATTAGGCTTCGTTGTATTCCATTTTGGAACATATTTTGTTTGTTTTAACCTTTTAAGGTAAAATTTACAATACGCCTACTCGCCATATTTTTTCTTTTCAATAGCCTACTTACTAAATAATGTGTTTACTATATTTTTGTATAGGCCTATTTAGAATATATTAGGCTTCATTTTATGCCTTGTCGGAAACATATTTTGTGTTTTTATGAACTTTTTACTCGTGGAAAAACTAAAAGGCCTACTAGTTTTAGAAGACAAAATATATATAAAACAACTCACAAAATTAAACTTGAAGTTATTTTTGGGTAGCATATAGCCTATGTATCCTTTATAATATAGTTTAGAAACTCTAATTTTGCATTTTGAAGTATTCATACATTTTTTAAATACGTAAACTTTTGCATTTTGCCGAAATTTAATATTTTTCTCCCAAAAATGTACTTTTGGAAAAAATATTTTTTTTATTGTTTCTTTTAAAACAGATTTTTTACATTTTCTAATATTGGATTTATAATTTAAAAATCTTTAGGTATTTTTCAAAGGGCCAACTTTTGACATTTCAATGGGCTAAATGTACCATAGTATAGGCTAGTTTTGTTCCATTTGTACTAAACTACTCAAATTGTAGTTTAGGTTTAGCCTATAGTTGTTAAAAAATCAACTACACAGAAATATTGCTTGTACTTTTCTTATGAAGAAAAAGAATAATAGTATATACTTCACTAAATTTAATTAGATTGTATAGATGTTGAAATGATAAAGTACACGAGTAGTAAAAAAGTGACAGCCGGTATTTTCTGTATTCATTCATTTATTTTACTTCCAGGAAAATATATCGAAAAAAATGGTTTATACTTGACTATTTTTGTGACAATGTATTAATCCAATTGCATAAAAACAATTTGGAAATTGGAGTTTAAATGCGAAAAATCGTCCCTACGCTAATATAAACCCGTGTTGAGTTGGAAACAATAGGTCTATGGCGGCCAGCGCTCGTTGGCCACATTGTCTCTATCAAGTCTATCAAGTCGCTGTAATAACAGTTAGTCTGCAGCAATCTGTGGTCAAAAACAGAACTACGTACTGCTTGCTTACATGTAGGTAGTTTGGAGAAATTTTATATACGGACAAAGAAAGACGTAGTAGTTAATTAAACAATACATTAAAATACACTTACAAATGTGTTATTTAATTCAATATTTTGTTGGAAATATTTTATATTGCATAGAATACTTGTGTTAACTTTACTGTACAATTGATAAACATAATGAAAACGAATTCTGAACACAAACTTCTCACGCTAACAGTGTTTCAAACCGTAAACCCAAATAAATATTTCTTAGCGTCATTCGGTGGGGGACCGGTGCTTTTAGGTGTCCGACTTACGGTATTGTGTATGTATTTATGAAATTAGTGTACGTACCAAATACTTACCAGTACTGCAAGACCTTAAAAGCGACATATGTTTTTTTTTATTTAACTACAGTATTTTTTAAATTATTGAAAAAATATATAATTTCAAACAAATAAAACTATTTTTTTGAAGTATTAAAGTTAATGAACGAAATCAGCTGTTATATGTTTGACTCCTTGTTTATTGTTTTAAATTCTTTTTGTTTACTTCGTACTTCATGATAAATGTACAGAGCTTATAATTAAATATTTTACTAAAAGACCTGAAATACATTTTTTGAGAAGGCTGGCGAGTGCTATTGTGGCAGTTTTGTAAGACTTTATTTTAGGAAACTACTGACGTAGTAATACAACCGTTGTAGGCCTATTCAAATTTCTGGTAGTAATTAAACTTAAATATATTTATCTTTACACTAAACATACTTAAATTATAGGCAGGGAAGGTGCTACAACAAATTATTAGGGGAGGGGCAAAAAAACATTTTCCAAAAATTTTGACCGGATTTCCCGACTTACGGGGGGTCCGGGGTCCCTCCCCCTGAATATTTTTGGGATCTTTACCTCGCTAAATAGCGTTTAGGATTACATGGTTTCATCATTATTAATATTTTTCGTTCCACGCCAATACCAACAACTTACCAAGTTGCTTAAACCATCAGTAATAAAGGAACTATTTCTTTAGTAAAGTCTGCAAACAAATGAAATTAATGTTGTATTTAACCCTCCAGGGGTCGCGTCAATAATAGTTAGGGCCTACGTGAGGAGTCGCGCACGGTGGATTCCACCAGGTTTAGTAAATAATTAAAAAAACATTTCTATTTATTTATATTCCATTCATTTATTGAGTAAAATGTTATTTAACATGTACTTTATTACACAAATCAAGTTTTACAGTGTATTTCAATAAACGTTTTTACATTTTGTGTTGCTTTGTAAGCATTATAAATATATTGTTGTTACTAGAATACGAAGACGTACGAATGTTTCCGAAGTTAAACGAATGGGTATCTCTTCTTTAAACTTGTATAAATGAAAATATATTGATAATAAAAGGTTGTATTCATATTCATTTTATAACCAAAAAAGATTTAAAAGGCTTTCTTATTCATTTCTATTCATCTTGGCAGTAACACAGAATATTGTTCTTAACAACACAAACACAAATATAACTAACGTGAAGGGTCGTGTTTGGTGGAAAAGACAGGTTGGTAGATCGATTGCAGTATAGCTACAACTGAAGCATCCGGGAAGAGTGTGCGTATCATAACTGAACAGTTAAGTTATGTGTAATAAGTGGTTTATTCAACCCGGCATCCCAACCAACACAGTAAACCCAGCAATTTTCTATGTACATTTGATGTCATTATCTTTAACTTAGCTATTATCCTTCATCCGATTGTTTTGACAGTTACACCGTCCGAAAGAGAATCAAAAGAGCTACAAAAAAGGTTTCTTGATATTTTTTGTTATAATGTACGGTTTTTGAGTAATTTAGGTTTGAAGTTTTAACACAGCCGCCATTTTTAAACTCATCATTTGATTTAATCGCTTATTTTTCTTGAGATATATCATTGTCAGGTTAAACTTCATGCCAAGTTTGAACTCAATCCGTCAAGCCGTTCTCTAGATAAGAATTATTTTGTACGAAAAACAAAATGGCTGATGTCTGGAAAACTAAGCGTTTTCGGGCCTATGTTTATATGTACTTTTTTTCTTATTTTTGTTCAAAAAAAATATCCTGAAGTTTGGGTACAGAGTTTTCTCACACTTGTATATACAATTTTTAATGACACCCCAAAACGTGTTCTGAGGACCATGATCGGTGAAACTGAATTTTTTAAAAATAAATACATTTCTTAGTAAAATTTTATTTTTCACATACACCCTGTAGAGTGAATTATACATGAATAGTCGTTTACAGAGTAAACATAATTAATAATATACAAATAATTAAGTAAATTGTACATTCAGCAATAAATAAAATTACTCATTAAAATTGTCAGCATTAATGGTAAATTGTGGTAGCATTTGTTTATACGGCAGAAGATGCTGGGGAGTTGCATAGACTTATGTACAGGCTCAGATTTACCAACGGGCCGACTGGGCACAGTCCAGGGCGACAGTTTTTTTAAGTATCAGGAGAGTTTTAGTGGCCGGAAATATACGTTTTTTATCGTAGAAATTATTTTATTTTCAAAAATACCTGTTCAATTCTACAATTTAAACCACAACAGAAAATTTTTTAATATCCTCGCTCTTGCAGTAAGAGAAACACAACTGCAGTAAGAGAAACACAACCTGTTACAGGTTGATTGACCTCATTTCGCAAGGTGTCCTTTTGAAGGTGAAGAGGGTAGCGGGTGGGGGGGGGGTCAACCCCTCCAAAATCCCGAAATTTAGTAGTAAAAATTAATACTGGTTAAAAAGTGCAAATTAAATTATAAAATAGACAACATAACAGAGGATAAAACAACATGTTACATCATTGTGCATTGCATGCAAACTTATATTTAGGCTTGCTAGATTAAACTACAACGTAGCCTACAATACACATGGATGCATCTTGTGAGCTTGATCTTATCTAAAATAAGAAAACTATGAAGGTTCAACAAAAATACTTTACTCTAACAAAACACGCAATGCATTGTGTATTGAAAATTCTCCCAATATGGGGGTTGGCGTGCGAAGCACGCAATGCATTGCGTATTGAAAATCCTCAAAATACCGGGGGAAGGCGTGCGAAGGACGCAATACATTATGTATTGAAAGTACTCCCAATATGGGGTTGGCATACACTGCACCACAGACTATAGAATTACTATTATAGCCTAAATAAATAAATTATAAGTTTAGGTTGTGACTGAACTTGTTTGTTCCCGAACTTTTTACTGGGGTCTAATTGTTCGGTAATATGTGGGTCATATTTTAAGGTATTTAGTTAATTTATAGGATAATATAGCACTTTAGCTAGGTAATATTTCTAGTGACTATACCAGAAAGCATAGTCTTGCTCTTTAATACACACAGTAGTTAAATTAGAATCAGATAAATTTGTAAGTTTGTTTCTAAACAGAGCGCTGATCTACGGACGGAATCCAGCGTACACTGGCTGGCTAGCTGATGTACGCTCGGTTAGACGGTCGGACCCCGAGCATGGGTGTACATTTGACAACACTGTTGAGCGTACATCGGACGGTGGCGCGCACTGAGAATGAGCGTATTCCTACAAATTGACGTATTAAAGCGCACCCATTTTTAACATGTCAGTGAGAGGTCTGTAGTAATTCTATAGTCTGTGACTGCACTGTGCGTCGGCCGCTTCACAGAGTTCAGTGTCAAGCTCACATGTGCGTCCTATAGCAGTGAACGTGTTAAAAGGGTTTAAATTCAAATCCCCGGTCCTGACCTGAACCCCCCCCCCCCGAAAAGTTTTCCTGGCTACGGCCTTGGTAGCCAGGATGCTATTTAAGGGGTGGCTTCCTATCCGCCATGTTGAATCTGATTCCCATAAGAGCAATGCTACAAAATAAGTAATTTTTTCCGTTAATTTGTGGAATAAATTTAAAAAATTGTTTTCATTTTGAAGTACTATCATATGCGGATGTTGATAGCTGAAAACATTAAAAAAAAACTGTTTTATTGTTTTCATAAACGTATGACATAAATAGTAAAAAATAGTAGAGTTTATTAGTTTTTTCTCAGTTGTAAAAAGAGATATAGATAGATAGATATTTTTATTTTCCATGTGTAACATACATAGGCTACAAAACTTTATAACATTGTATTTACAGCAAAAAAAAAAAAAACTAATTATAATTAATTCTTTTACATAACTTAACACACGGAAAATTAGGTAATCCTAAGGATAAGCCTGCTTAGGATTTACCATTTTTTTTATCACTTGAGTTAGAAGAAAAAAGGAAAGAAAAAATCTTTCCGAGGTATACCCTTTACACTTAGCAATTAACAAGTAATTGTTTTAATTTTTAAATTCGAATTTTAATTCTAAAGGGTGTAATTTAATAATAACAAAAATACAAATAATAATAAGCCTCCTTGCTAAAAACAATATTAATAAATAACGCTAAACTTAATCTAAACTTATCAATCCTATGATATACTTATAATTCAATTTACCATCTTCTTTAAAAAAATACATAATTTCCATACAAACAATATAACAGCCACTTTTATTTAAAGACATACAAAAAAACTTGCAAATACCATAGCAAGCAACACCCACGATCTATTTTACTTTAAGAACAGAATTACAGCTTTCGTTTTTTGACAAAAATAACACAAAAATGTGCTTAGAAGTGAAGGTATGCTTAGGTTATGTAACATTGAAATAGGTTGCCAACTTCGCCGTTTTTAATTTAGGGAGCCGAGCCTTAAGGGTGTTTAAAATAAATAACTTCTATGTTTTTGTTTTTAAAAACCTTCGCATAAAACAAATAATTCGATCACGCGACTGAACCGCTGACGTGAGTTGAGCGAATTTCCAAAACTAAGTTTATACGGTTCAGGGTTTCAACCGACTATTTGGGAAATTGGTCTGCTCGAGAAGGCGCTGAATAGCTGCCTGCGTGTACGAAATATATTAGTAGGCTTTGTTTGCACCTCGTCCGCCAGCCCCGCTTGCTTCGTTTCGCTAGCAGAGAAAAAGTCGCACCTTGTCCTCATGGCCTCGTGTATTTTAACAGGGCACTTTTATGGTATTTCACGTTTTGTTGATCTATTTTGGGGAACCAGTCGGGCTATAAGATAAGAATTATTTTGTACAAAAAACAAAATGGTTGATATCTAGAAAACGAAGCGTTTTCGGGTTTGTTTTATATGAATTTTTGTTCTTCACCCATAGAACCATTCCTCGAAGTTTGGCACTTTACTTATGGGACACCCTGTACAAGGCCGTAGCCCGGGGGGGGGGGGGGTCAAACCGCGAAATTTAGCAGTCAAAATTAATACTAGGTTAAAAAGTGCAAGATAAATTATAAAATACACAACACAACAGAGGATCCAGCAACTTATTTTACATCATTGTGCATTGCATGCATACTGATATTTAGATTTGCTTGATTAAACTACAACGTACAATACACATGGATGCAGTAGGTTACAGCATTACTCTCTTGTGAGTTGTGAGCTTGATCTGATCTATTAAATAAGAAAACTATGAAGGTTCAACAAAAATACTTTACTCTAACAAAACAAAATCATTCATTATCCTTACATCCTATAATATTTTGCATGGGTAACTAAATAATTTTTTTTTAAATAAGCATGGAAATTGGTGTTTAACACGTTCACTGCTACGCAAATTTCGTATTTCCTATGCTAGGAGCTGTCCTTTTATTTTTTATACTTATAGCCTAAATGAGTAGAAATAACTATGAGTAAAAGGTTCAATTTCTACGTAATGATCACTAATATTTTAATAGCATATTCCACAGCGCACAAGGCTTAAAATTTGCGTGCGAGGCACGCAATGCTCTGTGTATTGAAAATAGTCCCAATACGAGGGGTGGCGTGCAATGCACTGTGCGTCGGCCGCTGGTCGTAGAGTTCAGTGTCAAGCTCACATGTGTGTCCTTAGCAGGGAACGTGTTAAAAGGGTTTAAATTCAAATCCCCGCTCCTGACCTGACCCCCCGAAAAGTTTTCCTGGCTACGGACTTCACCCTGTATTTGTCGTGTCCGTTTATTTGGAAAACTGATAAAATACACCTTTCATTATACGTAAAAATAGCTTGGGTATGCTCCAGTAAACGAGAAAGCAACCGGAAACGCAAGCGCTTCTCTCTAAAACCGTATCTAAACATTGAAATTCCTTGCAGCCGAGCCCTTTGACATTGCCTCATTTCAAACCATTTTATAAATCCATCTTTTGTAATTGAGTGCTGGAAAAAAACTGAATATTCTTCATACATATTTGTTTTCGCCATTCTGACTATTGATTTTATTACAATAATATTAGGCCTACGACTTACCGTCACAATAGTCTAATTTTCCTTTTTCTTTCTACGGCCGTTTCGGTTATTCAACCACCATCAGGATTGCTGGGCAGTTCCCGTTGTCAAAATTTAAAATACATAAAAAGATATACATATACACAAAACACAACACTTAACACATAACTTTTACTGTGCATCTTTTTCTGTCCCGTGTAGTAGGCCTACTGACAAGATGCGTACTGTACATTTTGTCTAACCCGTATCGGAGGTAGGTGGGAGGGATTCTTATCTAAACTAGATATTATTGTGTCATAGATTATATTAGAGTCAAATTTTAGTTTCTCGTTCAACAATGAACTAATATAATTTTTAGTCTGTTTAGGCCTAAATATTTCGAACTCTTCTAGTGCGTTCATTAATTTCCCCTTTTTACAATGATGCAATATTGTTAATGATTTTTCAATGACGGAATATTTTTGATCGGCCTCAATTAAATGTTCTGTAAATTTCGATTCGACTTTTTCTGGGTTAGCCGACTGTGCCGCTGTTGGAATGTGCTCTTTAAATCGTTTTTTAAAGGACCTGCCTGTTTGCCCTATGTATTTTTTTGTACAATCTGAGCATGACAATTCATAAATACCTGTACTGTCGAATTTGTCATCGTGTCTTTTCTTTATATTTAAGGTGCTTCGTAGATTATTTTTTGTTTTATAAGCAATGATATATCCCTGTTTTTTGAATATATTCCCAATAATATGTTCCAAATCTCTGTTATAGTCTAGTACAACGTATTTAACTTTTTCTCAGTTTCTTTTGTTTTTATTTTTATTTTGGTGATTGTATTCTTGTTTTTTATACAATCTGTCAACAATATCCTGATGATGGTTGAATAACCGAAACGGCCGTAGAAAGAAAAAGGAAAATTAGACTATTGTGACGGTAAGACGTAATATTATTGAATATTCTTGTTATTAATGGAATGGTGGAATGGAGATGGGAAGGAGGGACAAAATCGACAGTGATCGGGAGAGGGGAGGCGACGAATCGCATAGCAGACGACGCTACTGTCTATTTTCTACAGGCTTCCTGTCTGCGTGATGGTGGGGGAACTGCGAGCGCGCATGTTATTTAGAATTGAAGAAATTAATCAGATTATATAGGCTATGTTTACAACATCCGGTTTTCCCTTCCTTTGCTTTACGTTTTTGATAACGGACATAGCAAATTAATTCTTATGGGTCCGTTGGAATCGTCCGGTTTTGTTTCCTTCACGTTTCCATCCTTTTTGAGGGAAGGAAGCTACCGCAACAAGCTTCCGGTGAAAAGGGATACCGTATCCTTTGGAAAGAAGGAAGGATTAGATACAACAGCTGTAGTAAAATTCAACTCAGAGTGAAGCGGAAGTTCAAGCCTACGGAGGGTCAGCACGGTCGACTGGTTTCCGCTCCACTCCTACCTGAATTTTAGTTTTTTATAGTAGCGTTATGCAAACTTTTTTTATAACAAGAAAATATAAAAATAAATCACATAACGTTGTGTGTCGCGGTCGGCAGTTTATTTTGATACAAAATTTGAAGTAAATCGGTAAATGTTGAGTAATTAAATGGCATAGCTTTTAATGTAACTAAGAAACCAGTCAACCGTGCTGACCCTCGGTAGGCTTGAACTTCCGCCTCGCTCTGAGGTGAATTTTACTTTAGGCACCAGCGTTGTTGCAACCTGCCGGTTCGTTCGTCCGTTTTCGTTACCTCGAAGGAATTTAATTTGTAACTTATGTACTATCATTATTATTACTATTATGTAGGCCTACCTATGTATTTTGTGTAGTATGTGACTGATTTATTATTAAATTTGGAACTTGTTATTACAGTATTATTATTATTGTAACTATTATTTTGAATAATAAATCACATGATTGATAGAATACAAGTCATTTAGAAATGAATAAAAGTTTAAATAAATAAAATTTAAAAATAAATAATTTTTTAAGAATGTGCTCAATGTAGGCCTACATAAGAATAAATAAAATGTATATTATTTATTGCATCTTGTAACTTATGTACTATCATTATTATTACTATTATGTACCTATGTATTTTGTACATACTTTTCTTCAACTCACTACCGTTTAACCGGTGGATGGACCGGTACACGGTCGCTTCGGCTCTTTCCGGATCGCCTCGGGCTGCTCCGTGTAGCACATCGCGTTACGACTGCGTTCCCGCATACGTACCGGTATATTAAGGCTCTGCTCCCTAAATTCAAAACGGCGAAGTTGGGTACCAGTTTCAATGTTAAATAACCCAAACATACCTTCACTATTAAGGATATTTTTGTGCTTTTTTTCAAAAAAACAAAAGCTGTATTTTTTCCCTTAAAGTAAAATAGATTGTGGGTGTTGATTGCTAAGTTTTTTTTGCAATATCTCTTTTTGTAACTGAGTAAAAAATTAATAAAGTTTACTATTTTTTACTATTTATATCGTACGTTTATGAAAACAATAAAACGGTTTTTGAAAATGTATTCAGCAATCAACATCCGCATATGACAGTAGGTACTTCAAAATGAAACCTTCTAAATTTATTCCACGAATTAACGGGGAAAAATTACTTATTCTGTAGCATTGCTCTTATGGGAATCAGATTCAATATGGCGGACAGGGTAGCCTCCCTTTAACAAAAAAAAAACCTTCGGGGGGGGGGGGGGGGTTGGCTCTGAGGCCAAAACATTATCGGAAAAATATAATTTATAACTATAACTAAAAAGTAAAAAATAAAATAAATGAAACAATTTTTTTTAAATAATGCTTTCCTATCAACAAAAATAGACTCAAACTATAAAATAAAAAATAACACAAAGATAAAATTAACTGTTCCTCAGCGAATCTGATATTGTAATGAGACTTGATACCTTGCAATCTTTTACTTTTCACAAAATAAACATACCCAAAAAGCTTGCAAAGTTCCGAAAACATCACTCTCATTTTTTTTCATTTATTTTACTATACTATAGTATGTGATTGATGTATGGTATTATTAAATTTGTAACTTGTTATCATTATTATTATTATTGTTGTGACTATTATTTTGAATAATAAACGGACAGACTCTGCGGGATGACAAAACGGACAGTTCGACAAAACCGATCCGTTAGAAGAAAACGGAATCGTAACGCAACGGAAGGAAAAAACGGACGGTGCAGCCTAAACCAATGAATACAGAACTTATAAGAAGCGCAACTCCCATGTTAAAGATTCAGCCTAGTTTTATTTGAATCCGGCAAGCTCAATGTCTGGTACAGTATTTAGACCTAGTATATTGCATAGTGAAACCGTGAAATTATGGGAGAAAGCCTGTGCCTTTTTAAGTACCATTTATTTTATAGGGTAGTATGAGTAGTCCAGTGTTTTAATAACAGGATTGCATTTTTGAACAGGATCAGAACTGGAACTTTTTGGGGGAAAACAGCCAAATTTTCTTCCCAAATTTTAAAATGGCTGTAGCGACCCTGCTTGTAGCTTACCCCGTATTGGGAGTATTCTCATTACACAATGCAACAATGCATTGCGTGTTTCGCACGTTAATCCCCATATTGGGAGAATTTTCAATACACAATCCATTGCGTCTTCCGGGGGAGGTCAAAAATTTCCCCGGATCTCTCTTTCGGAGGGTACTGCTTGATCCCCTTACCCCCGATCTAGACCCCCTAGAAAATATCATATGGGCACCTACGAGTGTTTGCCTGTACTAAAAGTGATGAAATGTATTACAAAGTAGCACATAAAGTAGCAGAAAGTTTGTTAAATCAGTCTACAAGTTTTAAGTTCGGCCTACTATTGTAGCAATTTACATTTAATTGCGCCATGTCTCGTTACTTTTTAAAATAACGAAACTTGTTTTCTTGTTAACTAGATGATCTACTCCGGTGAGGACGCATGGAGCTGGAATAGTTTGCCTCCAGGAGTTGTTGGTCTTCCAGTGGCCAACATAAATAAGATCGATGTAAGACATTTAACACGTTAAGGTCCCGACCCATCTCAAAAGTATTTAGGCCTAGTGAATACAAACCTTTTCCCACTAAAGGTGGCCACATCCCCAAGGCCGGACGAGCATGGGCGCCCAGGTTACGAGCCGGATGCGACCGAGCAAAAATCGTGGCTGTAGCGACCCTGCTTGTAGCTTACCCCGTATTGGGAGTATTTTCATTACACAATGCAACAATGCATTGCGTGCTTCGCACGCCAATCCCCATATTGGGAGAATTTTCAATACACAATCAATTGCGTGCTTCGCACGCCAACCCCCCGTATCGGGAGAATTTTCAATGTACAATGCATTGCGTGCTTCGCACGCCAACAACCGTATTGGGAGTATTTTCAATAGACAATGCATAGCGTGCTTCGCACGCCAACCCCCGTATTGGGATAAATTTCAATACATAGGGCATTGCGTGCTTCGCATGCCAAACCCCGTATTGGGAAAATTGTCAATATATAGAGCATTGTTAGAGAGAAGAATTGTTAAGGTGCGTCGTTTTAACTTAATTTACTCCTAGTTTATAAACCCTATACACGTTTAACAAGATAGATATTTAGATAGATATTTTTATTTTCCATGTGTAACATACATACATAACTTTATAACATTGTATTTACAGCAAACAAAAAACAAAACAACAAACTAATTATAATTCTTCTACATAACTTAACACATGGAAAATTAGGTAATCCTTAGGATAAGCCTGCTTAGGATTTACCATTATTTTTTTTTATCACTTGAGTTAATGAAGAAAATAAAATGAGTTATCAAGAAAAAATGAAAGAATAAAATCTTTCTGAGGTGCCCTTTACACTTAGTACTTAAGAAGTAATTATTTTGATTTTTAAATACAAACATGTACAGTCTGTCAGAGCTCCATATTAGCCTAGAGATCTATCCATTAGCTCATCTCTAGTTTAAAGCTGCTACCACGGGGAGGTTTGGGGTTGGACTTTAAGCAACCATATTTTTTGTTTTGCTTTTTATTTATGCTTTACTTGAAAAAGAATCAGCTGTATGGCTTCGCCATTGCTTAAAATAGTTATATACACAATCGGTTGTAACCTAACCTAAACTAACATAACCTAATATGTTGGTCAAGGCCGTAGCCAGGAAAATATTTCGGAGGTGGGTCAGGTCAGGACCGGGGATTTGAATTTTAAACCCTTTTAACACGTTCACTGCTAAGGACGCACATGTGAGCTTGACGCTGAACACTATGAGAAGCGACCGACGCACAGTGCATTGCTGCCAACCCCATATTGGGAGTGTTTTCAATACACATTTCAAGCTTATGTGCTACGGACGTTAATGTGTGTCTCCTTTAAAATATTAGCGATTATTACCTAGAAAGGGAGAATTTCCAATACATAGAGCATTGCGTGCTTCGCACGCCAACCCTCGTTTTGGGAGTATTTTCAATACACAATGCATTGCGTGTTTTGTTAAAGTAAAGTATTTTAGTTGAACCTTCATAGTTTTCTTATTTAATAGATCAGATCAAGCTCACAATTCACAAGAGAGTAAGGCTGTAACCTACTGCATCCATGTGTATCGTACGTTGTAGTTTAATCATGCAAATCTAAATATCAGTATGCATGCAATGCACAATGATGTAAACTATGTTGCTGGATCCTCTGTTGTGTTGTCTATTTTATAATTTAACTTGCACTTTTTAAACCTAGTATTAATTTTTACTACTAGATTTCGGGATTTCGGTTTAGGATTTGACCCCTATGTTATGGTAGGGTTTTCTATCCACTACTCCATGAAGTATTCCAAGAATTCTGTTAGTTTGACATTGCCTCATGGAGAGACAGTTGTGTTTTGTCGCTAGTGGCACTATGACAAATTGGCGGGTCGCTTGCGGCACGGGTCGCATCCGGCACGACACCGGCGCCCATACCCGGGGCGAGAGGGGATCGCTGCCCAGGTAAAGGAAAATATTGATATGTATATTAATATAGGCAGGTATTTTTCTTTTACGATAATTATTTAAAAGTCATTATTTACGTAGAAGAGGTCCAGAACTAGACAATTTAAAAATGTTATGTACCGTTTCATTTTACATATACATATTTTATTTTTACAAGATTGCAAGCATGGGCTGCTGGGCCACTACTTGGTGCGGCCTCAAGGAGCGGTCTAGTTCAATGCTGTGTGGGTTAATATTTCACCTGAACAACCAAATTGGCTTCCCAAATTTAAAAATTTTTTTGACCTCCCCGGACCCCTTTTTGCCGAAGGAGGGGAGGTTACTCCTTAATGCCCATAACCACGGTCTAGCATAAATAAAACTGTTTAAATTTAGGACTACTGCAATAAAACTGTTTAAATTTAGGACTACTGGTATTAAACTGTTTAAATTTAGGACTACTGCCATAAATTTGTTTAAATTTTAGGACAACTGCTATAAAACGGTTTAAATTTAGGACTACTGTTATAAAACTGTTTAAATTTAGGACTACTGCAATAAAACTGTTTAAATTTAGGACTACTACTGCAATAAAACTGTTTAAATTAGGACTACTTCTATAAATTTGTTTAAATTTAGGACTACTATAATAAAACTGTTTAAATTTAGGACTACTGTTATAAAACTGTTTAAATAAATTTGTTTAAATTTTGGACTACTGCTATAAAACTGTTTAAATTTAGGGATACTGTTATAAAACTGTTTAAATTTATGACTACTGCTATAAAACTGTTTAGGACTACTGCAATAAAACTGTTTAAATTTAGGACTACTGCTATAAAAATGTTTAAAATTTAGGACTATTGCTATCAAACTGTTTAAATTTAGGACTACCGCTATAAAACTGTTTAAATTTAGGACTACTGCTATAAGACTGTTTAAATTTATGACTACTGCTACAAAACTGTTTAATGACGGCAAATGTCACAACACAAAATTTTAAAAATAAGATGAATCCATCCTTAGAAACTAATTTTAAACTTGTGTAAGTTTGTTTTAAATTCTAGGCCTATAGTTGTTTCAAGACTATACAGATTGCAACCTAAGAAATACCATTTAGGCCTACTAATTTGTTTGATATGCTAACGAAATATCAAAAATAACGTGCATTTGATATTTTATGCATTTTGAAAGCAATTTGTTAGCTAGGGTTAACCTGCAAATGTGATTGACTTTTCTTCCACACTCTCCGCCAGACTAGACTGTTTGTATGTTTGTATTCCATAGTTATTTTAATATGTTTTCTTCAAATTTCAGGACCTACTAGACAGAGCGAAAAGGCGTAAATTGCTCTCATCCTTCCATATCGCTGTCTGCAAAGCTTTACAGGTAAAATAAATTTGCATTTCGTGTTTTAGGGTAATTCATTGAAACCCTCTATAATAATAATAATAATAGTAATAATAATAATTAATTACTGTTAACACTTTGTTTGTTTTTTTAATACAACATTTTAAACATTTTATTTCATTGAATCTCAGTCCGATGTAGTAGATAACAGAGGTTACGTTGCCCCTCGACCTTTCATTCGCAGACCTCATTCATTTTTCGTTACAGCGACCACTGCTAATGAAGTATTTTTAATAATTCAAAATTTTAAGCAAAAAAAATCCTCAGGTTTTGATGGTTTGAACGTTTGTTTATTGAAGAACATTGCTCACTCAATTTCGCCAATTTTATCACACATTATAAATTTGAGCTTTTTAAATGGTATTTTTCCTGAAAAACTTAAACTAAGCGTGGTTGTACCAATTTATAAAAAACAGTCCTCAATAAGAATTGACAACTTGAGACCGATTAGCCTTTTGTCTGTTTTTTCAAAAATTATAGAAAAAGTTCTGAAAAAACGGCTTATTAAATATTTAGACAACATAGAGTTTCTGAGCGAAAATCAATACGGATTTAGAGCAGGGAAATCCACTGAGGATGCCCTACTTAAAGTAACAAACATGATTTACTCTAATTTAAACAGCGGTAACAAGACCTCCGGTCTGTTCATAGACTTTCAGAAGGCTTTTGATTTGGTGGACCATAAAATCCTCTTAGTCAAGCTAGAAGCTATCGGAGTGAGAGGAGTATCTTTAACCTTTAAACAATAACCATTCTTAATGCTAACACTAATACTAACCATTTGTAATTTTTACGACTATATTTATTTTAATTATTGGTTAGGTTATAATGACAAGACATTCAAATATTACACTTTTATTTCAACTATACATTACTGTTGACAGGAAAAAAATATTAAACGGTCAAAATATTTTATGTAAAAGAGAGAATTTGTTTTTTGGTTTACTACATGTATTCTGCTTGACAAAATTTTACACGAATTTATTGATAAATAAGTTTTAGATTATTGATAATCTAAGACATAAGAATTATATGTTAGGAAGCTTAAAATAAAAATAATCACAGGATTAAGGGGAGGCGGACCTCGAAAAATTAAATATTTGGTCAAATTTTTTTTATTGTTGTTTATTATTCTCCATTTCATTCTGAATACAGTGATATACAACACTAATACATTTAAACAATCTATAAAATAAAAATAAAATATTTAAGTCTTTTTGTTACACTTTGGTTTATGTAATTATTGGTTTATGCACATTGAAAAAATGTAACATCACTACTAAGCATTAGTAAAATGTACGACTACACGGCTTTTTTGAGACTGTGGACGCACACTGGGCTGTTTCCAAGGTCAGACTAAATAGAGAGTGGGGAGGGACGAAGGTATTGCGACATACAGCGCTCAAGATCAAAACACTGAGGCAGACGACCGAAATTCCATTTTCATGGTCGTAAGAATAACGAATGCTTAGTGTTTAAAGGTTAAATTGGTTTCAAAGTTTTTTAACGGGTAGAAAACAACAGGTGAAGATTAAAAATGAATTAAGCGCGCCACTCTATGTCAAGGTGGGAGTTCCGCAGGGTTCAGTATTATCTGCAACATTATTTTTAATTTTTATTAATGATTTACTTGAAGGCAGATTTGCGGGTATTGCAAGTGCTTTTGCGGACGACATCGCACTTTTCTACACAGGAAAAAATATTCAAAATTTGTGGGGGTCCATTTCACAGGATTTGAAAACTTTAAGAACCTGGTGTCATAATAACAGAATGAAAGTAAATGTAAATAAAACTAAATACATGAATTTTGAGTTTAAAAGTTTAATTTTTGACAATGAATTAAAATATCATGACGTAAGTTGCAGCGATGAAAATTGTAATTGCTACGCAATCGAGAAAGTAAGTAATTATCAATATCTTGGGATTATTTTGGATGATAAATTTACGTGGGAAAAATACACCTCATTGCTTTGCAATAAATTAAAATCGTGTATAAGAACTTTTTATTTTTTGAACAATATTTGTGACGAAGGTTTAATGAAGTCGTTATATTATGCTTTAGTTAATTCCAGATTACAGTATGCTATACAATGTTGGGGAGGTACTTTTAAATATAATATTGAAAAATTGCGAATCACTCAGAACCATATTATTAAAATTATTCTAAAGAAAAATAGAAGAGAAACTTCCTTCCCATTGTTTAAGTATTTACATATATTACCAGTACAACACCTTTTCATTTTTTAAGTACTCAGGTTATTTTACACAAGAAGTGGAAATTCGGGAACAATTAACCTTGTTTATAGCACAAGAAGTTTAAGTCGTATCACTTTTCGTACACCTAAAGTCAACAAATCTCTATTTAGACAAGCTTATGAATACGTTGGGCCAAAGTATTTTAATCAGTTGCCTATTGAACTAAAAAACAGCTCTAATTGTAAATTATTTGTTAAAAGATTAAAAATTTTGTTATTTTCTAAGGAGAGTGTTAGTTTTTTAGATAACATTGTTAAATAGACGTTAACTTAGGAACTGTAGTTAATATAATTATGTTAAAATGTGCTAGATCATAACAAGTGTGTTTCAGTATAAATTATAGTAAATTTGTAGTTCTTATCATTGTACTGTTACAATGTGATGTGAAGGATTGATTCACCCAAGACGGCACAGAGAGCGAAGGACCTTGAACTGAAGATAAGGACTGGACTCTATTATCTTTGTTTATATCTTATCGCGCTGCCACGACTTACTTGCAATAGGTGGCAGTGTCAGTTCCGAATTTTGTTTTTGTTGTTAATTTGTAAATGATTGTGGAATAAATCTCATTATCTCATCTATATAGGCCTATATATAATATCCAAATACCACTCACTGACACACTCATCACGAAATCTCAAAAACCGCTGAACGGATTGGAATGAAATTTGGTGTGTAGCTTCCTCTAGGGCCCTAGGTGCTCACTAAGAAAGGGTTTAAAAAAATTCGAAATTTTAGGGAGGGGTTTGGGGGGTCAAAGTTACTAAAAATCCCCATAAGAAATACATAGTACATATTATATTTATTGAGATATTTTTTCGGTTAATATACATTTAAATTTTATTTGTCTATCCGTGCAAAGCCGGATCGGGCCAGCTATAGTAATTATATATTTTCAAAGGAGATTTATTTCATAAATAAATAATTGTTTATGTAGAAAGATATTTAAAACAAATAGTGTAGGGGAGATTCGCTCCACTTAAATTATAATCCTTGGGTAAGGGAATAAACATTATAATTCCTCTCTTTGCAACTAAAATCAGTTCGAGGATAAGTATAATTTTATCGGGAAATGTAGTAAAATTTTAATGGATTTCAGATTTAGGTGGTTTTAAAACTGACGAACTAACCAGGGAAGAGGTTTAGAGTATTTAAAGGGACACGATTGGGTGCGGCTTGTAAAATTTGCTCAACGAGCATGACAGATGGGTTTGAGTATTTAACTTTTATCGATAATTATATAAAAATATCAAACTTTGGCTGTATTTTTGTCTAGATATTGTACAAATTTTAAGGTATTTTCGCATTTTGTAATTTTATAAATATAAAATTCTTTGAATTATATAGTATAATATAAGCTCAAATAAATTACAATTATTCTTATCTCGGGGTTCCTGGGCCTAGCTATATAAACACCTATGCAATTATACTTTCCCTTATATTTAACATAACTTCTTATTTACTAAATGTCTTTAGAGTCCAATACAAAATATTTTGAGTGTAGGCCTACACTTTACAATCAAAATTGTTAATTAAAAAGTTTAAAATATCACAGATTTTTGGTCAAAGCTTAAATTTAGATTGTCTTCAAAATGGAATTAATTTATGGTTATATATTACCTTGAAATTTAATTGTATGTCGATTTTATAACATTATACATTATGCATTTTACATTATACTTATAACATTATGATAATTTCTCTATACCATTTGCCATGTAAAAGTGAAAATAGATGCAATTATGAGACATTAGGCGGTGTAAAAGTTTTAAAATACCTTAGTGTTACTTTGGATTGTAGAGTCAGTTGGAAGTACCACATCAAGGAATTAAACAGCAAATTATTGACAATATTAAAATACATGTATTACCTAAGAGCAGTTTGTGATTATGAATTATTAAAGATTATATACTTTGCATTTGTTCATTCCAAGTTGAGTTACGGCGTGTTGGTTTGTGGCGGTACATACCTATCCACACTAACATCCGTCATAGTATCACAAAAACACATAATGAAATCAATGCTTTTTAGATCAAGAACTGATAGCTCTGAGACATTATTCAGACAGTCGGGTATGTTATCTCTTCGTAGAGTTTATGTCAGGACGGTATTGAAGATGGTATTTTCAAACAAAGTGGCTGTGTGCAAATCTTCAATGGTCTCTTCGCCGCCGTAGGGAAAAGTTGTGCATTTTACAAAAATCAAGGCTGACTTTTTATCAAAAAAAACCTACTTGTACCATGCACCAAAGTTTTTTAATTCCATACCAATAGATATAAAATAAATTCATGAAACCAAACAATTTTTGAGAAAAATTGAAAATTGGTCGTTACAGAGTGATAATGTTGAGGACATCTTCGACTGCTTAACATAATTTATTGAATTAAGGGAAGAAGGCAATGTTACTTATATATTGGGGAGGAGGATTACTCTGGGTAGAACCGAGTTATAAACAGTTTAAAAACACTTTTTAAGTTACGAGGTTAGGTTAGGACAGTCTCTTGCTCTTGGCAAAAACCCAAAGTAAACCCAAAAACTGGCTTTGCCAACGAGGTTGCCTAATTTCCTGTTTTTTTGTATTCGGTTGGCATTTCATATAAATTATTGTATGTGTTATGTATTTAATTAAACTGTATTAAACAATTAAAACACTTATGTATAGTAGGATATGAGTAGGTATTATGTTATGTATATAATTTTATATAAGTGTTTATACAGGGGCGGATTTATGAGGGGGGGCGGTAGCCACTCTTGGCAAGATGAAGTGTGAATATTTATACAGTACTTAAACTAAATAAATTATTAAACAAATAAAAGAGCACTGTGGCGACAAAATCACACTGATTTAAATAAAAACCCGAACCACAAAACAAGGAGCAAAAACTATA
>JAGFPH010001249.1:97586-112485 GCA_018207615.1 Philaenus spumarius | reverse complement strand
ATTGAAAATACTCTCAATACGGGGGTTGGCGTGCAAAGCACGCAATGCAATGTGTATTGAAAATACTCCCAATACGTTCGTCGGCCGCTCCTCATAGTTTTCAGTGTCAAGCTCACATGTGCGTCCTTAGCAGTGATCGTGTTAAACAGAGATGTGTTTTAGGGTACTGATGTTTTTAGTCAGGTTACATAACAAAACACATTGTTTGTGGTTTAGATAAGCTTTCCTTCTCGTCGGTGCGGTATTAATAATTTGTGCAACGACTGATTTTTTTCATCGGTTAAGCGCACAAGTAGAATAATCTACAAAAATAATAGTAGTTAATAGTAATAAAAAATTAAAAAATAGTACAGTAAATTGGAGCAAAATCGGAAAACACGATTTCGTTGGTTTTTGCCGGCCATTTTTAATCGGTGTAAGATATGTATGTACAAATTTCACCGTTGGTTTTCTCTTGACATTCTACATCGAAATGATGTATCACATGACCACCTTCCCATTAACAAATAATGCAAATTTACATTTAAGATGGTGGATAATTTTGAAGTGATAACTTCTATTGGCCCGTTGGGCACTTCCATTTGACTATGTTTCTCAAATCACGCGTCACGCAAACTTTTTGCTTTGACACCTGTCATAGCGTGAAGAGGGAATAGGCGATACCTAGTATATATAGAGAAGTAATCGCGTGGAAAGGAAATAGACGATACATAGTATATAATAATACGTTATTATAATATTAATATATTATAATAATATTATATTATAATACGTGCGAAAAATAGTGACCATTATAATGTAAGCATTATTTATTTAGTGACTAATGATTTTGAGTGAGGTATTATTAGTGTATGCACTCTACATAGAATTCTACGAATAATTCAATATGTAAGGGATAATTATAATAATAATTATTATAATTATTATAGTTGTGCGTTTTAAGTTTTGTAAAGAAGATTGATATTTGTCTAACTGAAGTATACTGAAAAAACTCTATCCTTGCAGCAACACAATTAATTAATGTTGCGGTAAAAGAAATATTTCTTTACGGGTCAGCAGGGGGTATAGTCAAATGCAAGTCAGAGTGAGGCGGAAGTTCAAGCCTACCGAGGGTCAGCACGGTCGATTGGTTTCCGCTCTACTTCTACCTGAATTTTAATTTTTTATAGTAGCGTTATGCAAACTTTTTTTATAACAAAAAAATATAAAAGTAAATCACATAACGTTGTGTATCACGATCGTCTGTTTATTTTGATACCAAATTTTAAGTAAATCGGTAAATGTTGAGTAATTAAAAACACCTTCAATAGTTCTTAGTTACATTAAAAGCTATGCCATTTAATTACTCAACATTTACCGATTTACTTCAAATTTGGTATCAAAATAAACAGACGATCGTGATACACAACGTAATGTGATTTATTTTTATATTTTCTTGTTATAAAAAAAGTTTGCATAACGCTACTATAAAATACTAAAATTCAGGTAGGAATGGAGCGGAAACCAGTCGACCGTGCTAATAAGTCTCCCCCTCGGGAGGCTTGAACTTCCGCCTCACTCTGACTTGCATTTGACTATAGTTAGCTTTACGGTTAAAGTAAGCTACTGTTGATCTCTTGATATTGTAGCAATGTTATTAACTTAGTAGCAAATGTAAGTTCAACAGTAAGCCTAATGTTTTTATGACATTAAGACACTACTAACTATGTCGCAAGGATAGTTGTTAATGTAGTAGTGAATATAAACTAATGTAGTTATAACATTAGGTAGAGTGTTTAATATTGTAGTGTTCCTTTACTGGTAAGTTAGTTGTTATTGTCACAAAAATAATAAAATTAGGCAATACATCTACAAAATATTACACTCATATTAGTTACTGTAATCATAAGAGTAATTTCTCTGCGTGTTTCAGTACAACTAAGATTCTTGCAAGGTTAGTTGATGTAGTGTTGAACTTCATACTAATACAGTTATAACACTAGTTAAAATTGTAATTACTATATAGTTTGTTTATTGTAACAATAGTTATTTTTGCCACAACAGAAACAGCTTTTCTTAACTCCGATATTTTAATTCGAAATTTGTCGACAAGCTATCCCCTGCATACTAACTGTCGAGGTCCTTCAGTTAGAGGAGCTACATAGTAAGAGTTCTGGAAAAAATAAAAATTAAGTGTAAGATAACTATAAAATATTAACAATTATGCTAGGTTGTTAATTTTCTTTCTTTAAGCCTTATATTTTTACTTGAAATCTGTAGTTGTATGTAGTAATGTTAAATCAGTTAAATGGAAGTTAGGTACTAAAAAATAAGTTCCTTTACAGCCTTTACATGGATTTCCTTCATATTGGATAGGGAAAGTATATCTATTTCATTTTCTGAAATGAAAGTATATTATTTGATAATACACTAATTATGTGTAAATAGATTACTAAAATGAATTTTAAATATTTACCAGAATGATTATTAAAACAATAATTTAAAATATATAGAAAATAGATTAGTTATATATCTTTAAAATAGTATGACAAAGTTATGTATAACTTCAGGCAACCTCCCATAACCTGTAATGAAATTTTAACATTGAATATATACCGTATTTATTATGGTAGTTTTTAAAATTACTGCATCTAATTATAATACTGTATTAACTTATGTATATACCTGAACTTACCTTTAAAAATTGTAATATATTTTGAAATCCCCATGACGTCAACAAATAGCCTATTCTACATCATCATCCATGTATGTTGAAAAAACAAGAAGATCGACAACGAAGCACTTTAGTTATAGCTGTTTGGTGTGGTCTTTGTTTTTACTTGTTAGTCTACCGAGTACTGAAGAGAAACTGAATTCGAATTTCGTAAAAACGTGAGAAACTGTAATTGTGGACAGGGTAAAGCCTCGGCTACGATACGAGCGGTGAGCGGCGGGTGGTGGGCGGCGAGCGTTACTAGCAAATTGACTGAGCGGCGGACGTGGCTACGATACAAGCGGCAACATCCCACAGTCAACGAGATGACGTCATTCGAGAGGAACTAGTGCTGACGGAAATACTTATTGAGGGACCAGTATTTATCAGGGCTATAGAATACAAGGGCTGGTCCACTCCTTTGATGTTGACGCTCGCCGACTGTCCCACCCTTCCTCTCGCCCCCTCCTATGTGACGTCACTCTGGTACAATGACAAGCCGCTCAAGCACGGTTCGCCTTAGCTCTCACTTATTATTTGATACTAGTAGTTCTGTGAACAGTAGACCTCGCTCTTTGAAATAACAAATGGGGTTTTGAGCTTAGGTTAAAAATAGTGTGCGAGTAAGGAAGGAAGCACAAGGTTTAGCCAGTGAAACATTATTTTACAACTCCCGCGATTCCGGGATTTATAGTTCTTGTTTTTTTTCTTTTCTTGAGCTTTAACTGCTAAAGATTTTCTTTTAGAGGCATTGTGTTTTATTTAGGTTAATAATCCGTACGGTAGCTACAAATATCGCGTTATTGAGGGAAAACATAGAATTAAATATTTACATACTTAAATAACTAAAACTTAACAATGTATTTACAGTTCCGTATCATATTCCAATATTAGAAATAATGAAAACAAATGGTGTTAAAGCGTCGTGATAGTGATCTCAACCCATGTACCAACACTTCCCAAGCTGTCCACCGGTCATTTTTTGTATGTCCTTAATCGCCGTGAGGTTTCATCTCATTTTGTAATTCAAATAAAGCTAAGTCAAGTACTTTTATGGAATAATAATTTACAAGTATACGGTTCAATTCTTTGATTTATTCTCTACACTTTCTTATAATAATTTGTCATTTTTGGGCAAAGGATATAGTATTTCTAAATTACTATTCAAAATAGGCCTAGTTTTGTTAGGAGTCTTGTAGTAAGAACATAAATACTGGTGTTTTCAAAATAAGAAATTTGAAATTGATAAATATTTGTATACAGTTCTATTTAGAACTAAATTGCAAAACTTTTTTTCATTTAGGAAAAAATTACAAAAAATGTTTACTACTTTTTATGTAGGCCTAAAGTTGAACTTTTTACTTTCGTTACTGATCATGCTTGTTTCTTGAGCTAATAACTTTGTTAATTTTACTGGCATATATGAATTCTTTGAACATTTATCTACAAAAAAGCTATGGAACACTTTTGAATGGGTTTGGAATAAACGTATAAAAACATGGTTGAAATACAAAAAGTTGGACGATTTTTAACAAATTTGAAGTTTACGGCCATTTTGTGAGCTTACCAATAGAGAACGGAAAAAAATCAAGAATACAATTTTGTTGAAAATCTAATTTGCTACGGGAAAAATGCTATTAGTTTTCAAATTCGACTTACGGTTAAGCCACAAACTGGCTTTGGAAAAAAGCTTACACTGAGAGAAACGGTCCTGCCGCCATTTTTATTTTATTTAAGGGGTTACAAATGAAAAATGGAAATAACCGTATGTATATACATGGCTCGGCCTAGGAATAAGGAACATTAATGCAAAAAATCATCAAAATCGGTCAAGGCGTTTGGCCGTAATCGTGAGACAGACAGACAGACAGACGAAATGCAGAACGATCGAGTTAAAACGGAGACCTCGCTTCGCTCGGTCAATAATTGTGAAATTTTTCTCTCATTTTCTTTCACCTTTTATTTCACGAAAGTGAATTATTGCATGACAGTATTTTCAATTACTTTTTACTAAGCGGATCAATTTATGTGTCCTATTAAGCTTACATGATCAGCTATGCTACAGTAAGCGCAAAAGCGATGATTTTTGCCAGTTTGAGGTAAATTTCACGTCTACGAGTAAATTTTGTCTAAAATATTTTCTACGAACAATATTTTACAACTTAAATGAAATGCAAATAATCAAAGTGCAAACGATTTTTCTCTCTTATACCGGGTGCCCATGAAGCCCCCCCCCCCTTAACTTTGGAACAAGTAGAAATAAATAAAAGAGGTTTGGGGTATCTTTATATGACAAAGGGAGATGAATTTTAGTGTAACTGAACATTTCACCCCTTACCCCAAAATGTGTGGTTGAGAGGGTAATAACTAGTAGTTCTGTGAACAGTAGACCTCTCTCGTTGAAATAACAAATGTGGTTTTGAGCTTAGGATAAAAATAGTGTGTCAGTAAGGAAGTAAGCACAAGGTTTAGCCAGTGAAACATTATTTTGCAATTCCTGCGATTCAGGGATTTCTAGTTCTCGTTTTTTTCCTTTTCTTGAGCTTTAACTGCTAAAGATTATCTTTTAGAGGCATTGTGTTTTATCTAGGTTAATAATGCGTAAAATAGCTAAAAATATCACGTTATAGAGGGACAACATAGAATTAAATATTTACATACTTAAATAACTAAAACTTAACAATGTATTTACAGTTCCATAACTTCCATATCATATACCATATTCCAATATTAGAAATAATGAAAACAAACGATGTTAAAACGTCGTGATAGTGACCTCAATTTTATTCTCAACCCATGTACCTACACTTCCCACGGTGTCCAACGGTCATTTTTTGTATGTCCTCTATCGCCAAGAGATTTCATCTCATTTTGTAATTCAAATAAAGCTAAGTCAAATACTTTTATGAAATTTACAATGATAATTTACAAGTATTCAGTTTAATTTTTTGATTTATTCTCTACACTTTCTTATTATTATATGCCATTTTTAGGCAAAGGATGTATTCCTAAATTACTATTCAAAACATGCCTAGTTTTGTTAGCAGTCTTGTAGTAGGAACGTAAAAACTGGTGTTTTCAAAATAAGAAATTTGAAATTGATAAATATTTTTATACAATTCTATTTAAAACTAAATTACGAAGCTTTTTTACATTTATGAAAAAAATTACAATAATTTTTACTACTTTTGATGTAGGCCTAAAGTTGAACTTTTTCCTTTCGTTACTGAACATGCTAATAACTAATAAATTTTTCTTGAGCTAACAACTTTGTTAATTTTACTTCAATCATTTTTTTACTGGCATATATGCATTCTTTGAACCTTTATATACAAAAAAGCTATGGAACACTTTTGAATTAGTTTAGAATAAACGTATAAAAACATGGTTGAAATACAAAAACTTTGACGATTTTTAACAAATTTGAAGTTTACGGCCATTTTGTGAGCTTACCGTTAGAGATACGGAAAAAATCAAGAATACAATTTTGTTGAAAATCAAATTTGCTATTAGCAAAATGTCATTAGTTTTTAAATTCGACTTACGGTTAAGCCACAAACTGGCTTTGGAAAAAAGCTTACACTGAGAGAAACGGTCCTGCCGCCATTTTTATTTTATTTAAGGGGTTACAAATGAAAAATGGAAATAACCGTATGTATATACATGGCTCGGCCTAGGAATAAGGAACATTAATGCAAAAAATCATCAAAATCGGTCAAGGCCTTTGGCCGTAATCGTGAGACAGACATACAGACACACAGACGAAATGCCGAACGGTCGAGATAAAACGGAGACCTCGCTTCGCTCGGTCAATAACGTTGCAGACGATAATTCTTTAAAAAATTATGCAATACACTCAATCACCTAAATTATATGTTTACCAAGTTTGGTGAATATTAAGTAATTATTTTGTTCAGTACAAGTGTTTAAAGAAGGTATATAATTCCGCGAGATTTTCGCCTTTTGACGCATATTTAAAGCTAATTTTCTCGGAGAGGCATTCCAAAAATGTCTTGAAAAAAATTATACAATGCACACAATCACCTATATCACATTTTTACCAAGTTTGGTTAATATTGAGTAATTATTTTTCTCAGTACACGTTTTTTAAAGAAGGTATATAATTCCGCGACATTTTCGCCTTTTGACGCATATTCAATGCTAATTTTCTCGAAAAGGCATTCCAAGAATTTCTTTGAAAAAAATATACAATACACACAATCACATAAATTATATGTTTAGCAAGGTATCTATTTATTTAATGTTACGTTGCAGACAAGATTACTTTATGAAATGTTACCAAGATTATCAAGTAATAGGCTATTGTCTGCAGCGTTACTAGAATATTCCAAGAAACACCTTTACTAACAAAATACATTAAAACAAACATTTTCAGGTTAATGAGATATAAATAAATAAATATATAATATATAAATAATAATAAGATTTAAACTTAGAGTACCGGTAATTATTGATAACTCAAAATTTTAAAATAACAAATTTTAAGTAATCAGCTTCAAATTAAAAAAACCGTTATTTTAAGTAAGAGTTGCAAGCGAGATTACTTTATGTTAAAAAGTTACCAAGGGCCTCAAGTAATTTCTTCTACAGCTTCAAGTTAAAATGTTTAAAAAAATCTTTACTAGCAAAAAGCGCTTAAAATTTTCAGAATAATTAGATGTAAATAAATATATAATATACAAATAATTATAATCAAATTTAAACCTAGATTAATAGAGTTATTGATGGCAAAAATAAAAAATAAAACATAATTTTAAGTTAAACTTCTAGACTAAATTAAATTGCACAGTGTAAATTTAAATAGTTCAATTGTTTAAATTCAACTATTAAATTAACTATTCCCTAAGATGATGCAAAAAAAATAAATCCCCATAGTGAAGCATGAGTACTCAGCTAGTAAAAATATATTTACAACAAAGTTCAGTCCACTTGCTAAACCTAGTCGTGGAGTAAAATCTCCTTCTTTGAGTCGGATACAATTTTATTATTAGCCTAATTCATATTATTTAGCGGTTCAACTGTTCAAGTCAAACCTATTTCAAAATTTTAGTATAAAATCAACTCAGTTTTAAATATCCCAAACTGTTGGTAACATATATAAAATCTTGTATGGCAAGTATCAGTGAGACGTGTGTCCATAATCAAATAAAATCAGCTTTTATACTGTATCGCTGGAGCGACGCGATATAATTCCTAGAATTTTATCTGCGATACTTGGGCGATAATATCGCAGCGGAAACAGGTGCTTCCACACCAGAGCGGGAAAAGAGACGCGCGGGAAAGCCAGTACACCTCAGGGGAGCGTAGGGTGCGGTGGTCGTGTGACTCTCTAGACGTAAAATTGTTGTGTTATAGTTAGTGTTTGTATACTGTACTGTGTGTTTACTTACCATGACATCGTCTGATGAAGAAGAAGCGTTGCTGTTACTAGCCGTACTAGAAGACGAAAGAGCAAGGAAAATGTGGGTACACGACATAAATAAAGAACGGCTGCAATTTGGCGAGTACCATATGCTCATGCCCCAGTTAATTAAGAAAAGATGAAAAAAGATTCTACATATATTTTAGAATGAATCAGGAATGTTTTGACGATTTGCTGAGTTTGATTGCTGACATTATTGAAAAGGAAAGTACCAAAGAGTTGTCTTTGGAATTGAAATACAAGGGCAGACGTTCCCACGGTAGACGGCGTCACTACTTCCTGTAGTTCAAGCTGCTTTCTCCTATCAACCTTACAAACACTTACCACGTGGTGGTACTAAACAATAAAATGGCTAAAATTATATGCACACGAAACATAATTACGTAGGCTTGGTTCATTAAATATTATGCAGTACCTATCCTGGAAGAAAGGTTTGGTCCTAGCTAGCAAAGTGCTTCTTGGGACCAGCAAAACTTTTCATACTTTACCAGAAGTATTCAGTGTCTTTCCGATGTTCTCCCAGATCTTGTCTTTCTTCCGTATGTTCTTATAATCCTTGTGATTTAAATCATAGAGCACCGGGTATGTATAAACAACTTCAAGTAAGTGTTCGGTGATACACGACATGTTGTTGTTACACGTGCACAGGACAGACAAAACTGAGTACTGTAGTTCAATGGTTTGGCCGCGTGGTATCGCTGCGATAAAGCGCTGCGAACAGTGCATGCAGCGTTACTGCGATAATATTGCTACAGTATCGCATTCGTCTCGGTATCGCGTATCGCAGTTCGCTCTGGTGTGTGCGGCTCCATAAGCCACCATGGTATCGCACGGACCACTGATATCGCAAGAGAATTTCCAAGAAAAAGTATCGCGCCCGCTCTGGTATCGTACGGAGTATCGCTCTGGTGTGTGCAGGGCTTTTAGCATCGAATCGTAAAATGTACGGTAAAACAGCAAAATAATACAGTGTTTGTCCTAAACTATTTTTTAACAACACAAATATCTCAATCTTAGCAGTGAACGTGTTACCCCCCCCCCCCCCCCTAGAAAATATCATATGGGCGCCCATGCTGTCTGTAGTCGACATAAAAACACCAAAGCCATGGCATTATTAAATTATGGCATTATCTATACTAATACGATAAAGAGGTAAAATTTGTTTGTTTGTATGTAGGGGGTAATCTCTGGAACTACTGAACCGATTGAAAAAATAGTTTTACTAATAAAAAGCTACACTATCCCTGAGTAACATAGGCTATAATTCACTTTGATAAAAACATTTTAAGTTTCAATATTTGTAAATTTAGTCGCAAAAAATTCTTAGGTAAGGCCTAGAGCGATAAACCCACAGTACATTTATTACCATAGCAACCAATTGAATTTAAATAACAGATGGTTCTTTTAACGTTTATTATAAACTGCTGTTATAAAATATGCGAAACAATTTGTTTGAACATTTAACATTATTTACCATCTTAGCTTTTGGGGTTATTATTAATCCTACACCTTTGTTATAAATAAAACGTAACGTGATTATGTGTACAGAAGGTCCCAACGGGGTTGGCGTGCGGAGCACGCTGGGGTTTCTCCTAGTCTGAAATAAGCAAACAGGAAAACAAAACAAAAGTATGAAAATGTAAAAATTGCATTTGGCTTGTATATCAAAGTAAATTATGATATTTGACTAAAGAAAGATTTTATTTATCAAAAAACTGTACTTTACCCACCACTTTCTGTAAGAACTTGAACAAAAACTTTGCTGGCTTACTCATTAACGTAAACCTTAAAAACTGCAAATCCCACAGGGTGGTAATGGTAAAGTAGCTCTAATAGTTGAAATATCGAGGAGGGTAAAATAAATATATATTTACGACAAAGTCCAGTCCACTTGTTAAAACTAGTCGTGGAGTAAACTGGAAGTGTTCGAAGTCGGATACAATTACTGTATTAATTAATATTATTTTGCGGTTCGACTCTATTCAGTCAAACCTACCCAAAATTTTCTGTTAATAATGTAAATACATCATATCCCAAACAGTTGTTACTTTTCTAAAACCTTGTATGGCAAGCGTCAGTGAGACGTTTGTCCAGAGCGGTCGCCGCGGCACTATACTAAAGAGCCAGGGCTTAAATCAGTGAATTTGCATGTTCTTAGATTATACATCGTAACATTTGTACTTATCAACCGATCTCAATGGGGTTTCTTCTGTTTTTTGCCAATTAAATCTACTTAATAGTTATTTAAAAGTCATAAATATTTATCCTTGCTTATATTTTTAATCGTATAAAATCTTTTAATTTTGTTTTTCTTTGAACTGTAAAAGTGGGATTAAAAAACATATTTTACACTCGGGCAAGGCCGTAGCCTAGAGTGGGGGGGGGGGGTTAGGGGGACAACTCCTCCGCCCCGAAATCCCGACATTTAGTACCGGTAGTAAAAATTAACACTAGGTTTTAAGTGCAAATTAAATTATAAAATAGACAACACAACAGAGGATCCAGCAACATATTTTACATCATTGTGCATTGCATGCATACTGATATTTAGATTTGTTTAAAAATGTGTACAGAGAACTTCCTTCAAAATGTGTACAGTAAACTTCCTTCAAAATGTGTACAGTAAACTTCCTTCACAAGCAGGTGCTAAATTGATGAATAAGCTCCCCCAAAGTATTAAAAGTTTCCAAAATTATACATCCTTTAAAAACAGCCTTAGACAACTGTTGTCCGGATCTTTTTACTCTGTGGAGGAGTTTCTGCATTGACTCTCTTTTTGTGGTCGGGTGTGATTTCGAGTGGGATTTCCTGCTTAGTCATTTATATAATTTGTTTACTGTGTTTGTATATTTGTTTTTTAATATATTGTAAAATTTAATTTATTAACGTTATATAATATCTTGATTGTTTTAAATATGTTATTGGTATGTGGTTGTAATTTTATTTACTGTTAAAACTAAAAAATGACTTGGCCATACAAATTGTAACTTATGTCAACGGCTGTTATAAATGAAATGAAATGCTTGATTAAACTACAACGTACAATACACATGGATGCAGTAGGTTACAACCTTACTCTCTTGTGAGCTTGATCTGATCTATTAAATAAGAAAACTATGAAAATTCAACAAAAATACTTAACTTTAACAAAACAAAATCATTCATCATCCTTATTTCCTATAATATTTTACATGGGTAAATATATCAACATTTAAAAAATATGGAAATGGTTTTTTAACACGATCACTGCTACGCAAATTTCGTATTTCCAATGCTAGGAGCTGACCTTTTACTTTTTACATTTACAGCCTAAATGAGTAGAAATTACTTTATTTTTTATTTTTGAACCTTTCTACGTAATAATCACGTATCTTAATGAATTTAAGATTTTTGAATTCCCCTTTACCCCCCCCCCCATTGTGGGGTAAGGGGAGAAATGGTCGGTAAAACCTAAATTCATCTCCCTTTGTCATATAAAGATACCCCGAGCTCTTTTATTTATTTCTACTTGAGAGAAAACACTTTTTCACTTTGATTATTTGTATCTAAATTGTAAAATAATGTTCATAGAAAATGTTTTAGATAAAATGTACGCACAGACGTGAAATTTACCTCAAACTGGCAAAAATCATCGCTTTTGCCCTTACTGTAGCATAGCTGATTCATCTGATCATGTAAGTAAGCCTAAATAGGACACATAGATTGATCCGCATAGTTAAAACTAATTGAAAATAGGTTTTTTCATTCATGCAATAATAATTCACTTTCGTGAAATAAAAGTTGAGAGAAAATTATTTGCAATTGGACAACGGTAACTACGCAATTTGATAACGGTAACTATGCATTTTGACTATACTGTACCTATGCAATTTGAAACAGTTACTATGCAATTGGACAACGGTAACTACGCAATTTGATAACGGTAACTATGCATTTTGATTACCGTACCTACGCAATTTGAAACGGTTACTATGCAATTGGACAACGGTAACAACGCAATTTGATAACGGTAACTATGCATTTTGATTACCGTACCTACGCAATTTGAAACGGTTACTACGCAATTGGACAACGGTAACAACGCAATTTGATAACGGTAACTATGCATTTTGACTACCGTACCTATGCAATTTGAAACGGTTACTATGCAATTGGACAACGGTAACTACGCAATTTGATAACGGTAACTATGCATTTTGACTATACCGTACCTATGCAATTTGAAACGGTTACTATGCAATTTGACAACGGTAACTACGCAATTTGATAACGGTAACTATGCAAACGCGTCAAACTACGTAGTAACCGTTGTCAAGATAATTTAGTCCCGAAGGTGTTTCGTTGTCCCAGTGTCGCTGTCAACTGTCAAGGCAAGGCTACCAATAAAATTTGATAGCCTTCTGGTATACGATAGAAGTTTCTTTATGCAACCGAAATTGGAGGCGCTTATCTAAGTACAGGCATTTTAGTGTTGACCATAATAGTGTGTTAAAGCAGAGCTGGTTCAGATGATGCTCTTCCGGGACGCAAGAGGAAGTACAATTGTCAATTGTATCTTAAAATAAAACGGTTAGTTTAAAATATTCAATACAATTGTATCTCCGGTTATTTCCGGGATAACACCGTCGAGACCTGTTACACTCATGTTACAATACTTCTATGGTCAACACTTATTTGGCTGTACACAAATAACTATCCAACTTCGGTCACATAAAGTAAATTCTGATCGAATACCATAGGGCCGACCATTTTTACTGGTATCCTTGCATTTATTTGGGTAGTTATACTATAGTTGGGCCTACACAACACCCCTGACACTAGGTATTTCTTGCCATAGTGGAGTGAATTCTTCCCAATGTTTTACATAATTTCGATTTATATTGCCTGTTTTTTTAGTAAAACCAATACATTCTAGCATTGAAAGGTAATTTAGTCCCGGTGGTGTCGCGTTGGTCCCAACGTAAATAACTGTCCAAGGAACGCAAGGCTACCAATACAATTTGATAGCCTTCTGGTATACGATAGAAGCTTCTTTATGCAACAGAAATTGGAGAAGGTTATTTAAGGACAGTCATTTTAGTGTTGACCATAATAGTGTGTTAAAGCAGAGCTGGTTCAGATGATGCTCTTCCGGACCGAAGAGAAAATACAATTGTCAATTGTATCTTAAAATACAACGGTTAGTTTAAAATATTCAATACAATTGTATCTCCGGTTAGGTCCGGGATAACACCGTCGAGACCTGCTACACTCATGTTACAATACTTTTATGGTCAACACTTATTTGGCTGTACACAAATAACTATCCAACTTCGGTCACATAAAGTAAATTCTGATCGAATACCATAGGGCCGACCATTTTTACTGGTATCCTTGCATTTATTTGGGTAGTTATACTATAGTTGGGCCTACACAACACCCCTGACACTAGCTATTTCTTGCCATAATGGAGTAGGCCAATTTACTAAGAAAAACTGGTAAATAGTCGTAAAAATTTTGCAAGAAATTAGGAATCTTTTGCTTTAGACAAAACTTTCTTTTAAATGAAACTCGTTTCCATGGAAATATCCTACACGACAATTGAAGCATTGTTTATTGTATCAAATTTATTGTGTTTATTAAATTTAAAACTATAACATTATTATATAGAAGCAAATAAATATGAAAATAAGTATGAACTGGAAACATACAGTAACCATTACGTATGTGCCTGCAAGCAAGTATATGTTCAGAGTTTTGTTACATTTAAAACTGTATCGTTTGTAGTTTGTAGGCCTACATATCTATATTATATAAAATCGAAAACCCACTCGCTCACCCACTGATCACAGTATCTCAAAAACCTTACGTCTTAGGAATGTGAAATTTGGTACACATATTGCTCATAGGTGCTAAAAGCGCAATAACAAAGGATTTTTAAATATTTCGCGTTTAAGGGTTGAAACGCTCACATACTGTTCACAGGTGTTAGAGGCGCAATAAAAAAGGATTTTTAAATATTTCGCGTTTAAGGGTTGAAACAACCCCTACAACCATAAATATTGTTTGTTTTATATCTCAAAAACCATATGGCCTAGGAACGTGGAATTTAGTACATATACTGCTCATAGGTGCTAGAGGCGCAATAAGAAAGGGTTTTTAAATATTTCGCGTTTAAGGGTTGAAACAACCCTTAAAAATATAAATATATTTTGTTTTATATCTCAAAAACCATATGGCCTAGGAACATGGAATTTGGTACATATACTGCTCATAGGTGCTAGAGGAGCAAGAAGAAAGGATTTTTTTAAAAATATTTCGCGTTTAAGGGTTGAAACAACCCCTAAAACCATAAATATTTTTTGTTTTATATCTCAAAACCCATATGGCCCAGGAACGTGGAATTTGGTACATATACTGCTCATAGGTGCTAGAGGCGCAATAAGAAAGGATTTTTTAAATATTTCGCGTTCAAGGGTTGAAACAACCCCTAAAACCATAAATATTTTTTGTTTTATATCTCAAAAACCATATGGCCTAGGAACGTGGAATTTGGTACATATACTGCTCATAGATGCTAGAGGCGCACAAAGAAATAATTTTTTAAATATTTCGCGTTTAAGGGTTGAAACAACCCCTAAAACCATAAATATTTTTTGTTTTATATCTCAAAAACCTTATGACTTAGGAACGTGGAATTTGGTACACATATTGCTCACAAGTGCTAGAGGCGCAATGAGAAAGGATTTTTTAAATATTTCGCGTTCAAGGGTTGAAACAACCCC